>CM062817.1:738411470-738689677 GCA_031772625.1 Pinus tabuliformis
CAAGGGTTGGAGGATCTCTTTCTTTCAACTGATAAGCCATATCAGAATCAAAACCGTCAGGGAATTTATATAGGGCCAAATCAGGAGGGGGCCTTAAGTTCTGTGGGAAGCATTATATACATTGTTAAACCTAGCACAATATTCCAGAACTGTTTCTTTGGACCTCTCTTAATAGTGTCATATTCACCAAGTATGTGGAGAGGATCTTTTCTTCTTTTCCCCATCTCTCAGTAAAGCTTCGTAAAGCTGATCAGGTGTTGTGATGGAGTTTGCATTGAGGGATCTGAACCAAGTTCTAACATCCCAGTTAAACTTTGAACAAAAATTCTCATCCTGACTGTGTCATCATCTATTTCATAGGTCTCAAAGTGGTCTTGCATCTTCTTAGGCATGCTGGAAAGCTGTAGAGAGCCATTTGAGTCAAAATATGAGATTTTGGTTTGATAATCTTGAGGTAAGGCCACAGCATTAGCTGGTATCTGCAGAGGTGCATACCTGTTGGCCATGTTTATGGGATTTATAGGGTTGACAGGAACAAATGGACAGCAGGGATTACTGGTGTAACAGGGTTAATGGGATGAGTAACAAATGGGGAAGTGTTGAAAAGGTATGTGTGGTGGGTGAAGATGTGAGAGGAGGACTTTGAGGTGTTGATGATGAACTAGGGGAACTAGGGGTAGACCGAAAAGAACTTTGCAGGGAGTGGGAATGAGGATAGGTTGATCTGAACTTATATCTGAATCAGCAGGCTTCTCCTGCTTTTGCTGTCTCTTATGTTCTTTGGAATGATATTTGGATTATCAACAATGATGGGTTGATTAGGGTCAGGGTTTGCCCAAGTGTGCCTTGGGTTTCTTTTGGGAGCCAGCTTCTAAATATTCTTTTGAATTTGTACAAGAAGTTCTATACATGCAAGGACTGGATGAAAGTTTTGGAATGGCTATATATGTTCCAAAGCTAGGATGAAGATTCCCTAACTAGCTCTTCCCTAAAGCTGTCCCTGTGCTACAGAAACAGTCCTAAGGCCTCTTGGCTAGTTTCAGGCTTGATGGTAGCTTTGGAAGATAGATAGTAATTGAAAATTTTTAAGAAGTCTTTTAAGAAGTCCCCAGTGGAGTCGCCAATTATGTTAACACCCAGGTTGTTCCCTATGACTCCCAAGGGAATACGGCCGGGGTAACCACTAACCAATCTTTGGATCACTGTTTCTAGCCAAACTGTGATCAGAGAGGGCTCTCTCTTTTATGATTCGTACCTATTATGATAGTGTTTTAGGCTAGGTATTATGCACAGGTTTTGTTTATGTTTTGGTTGAAGAGTTTCTTTCAGGTCTTGTGATGTAGTGTTCAAAGAGTCAAATATCATTGGGCAATGGAGTCTATGGCTGTAGGTGTCTAGGAACCTTGAGGTGAATTGGTGAAACTTACAGGGCCATTTGGATACTTCATACAACAAAATTTTTGATTTATAACATGAACAGATGAACAAGCAGTGAAAGCATTTAAGAATTTTCACTAAAGTATTTAAGTATTCCCACCAAACTAAGGTATGAGTAACGGATAGATGTCTCAGGGGCAAACTTGAATCCCTGGGAATGTCTATCACTGTAAAAGATATAGTTTTAAAGTGCAGCAATTAAGAATTACACTTCTTTCACTGTATCTGAAGAAAACATGGATAATAGCTTAGATTGAGTTCAGGGTAATCAGTGATTAAATCCTGGAACTATTCTTCTACTTTGCTATTAAGTGTAAAACATTTAAACAACAAAAGAGAACAAAAGACTCGAAAAACATGTAATACAGAGATTTAAGAAAGACTTATTGTTTTATGAAACACTCTGGAATCCTGCAACATTCACCATTCATCACAATGCATCAAGGTACACCAAGCTTCGGAAATTCCATTCACCCTTTTTATTATTTCTCTGAGAATTTTTACAGCAAGTGAGATGCCCAAAATGAAAATAACAACAACCCCTTAAGCTTATCTGCGGGGTGAATATATACTTCGATTTTTTACAAAAATATCTGAGTTCTAAGTTATCTCAGACTTAATATTCTCACCAACTTTTGAGATATTTTTATCAGAAATTTATTACAGCATTGAATACAAAATAAAAGGCGCCTTGATGTTCTGTCAGAAGATATTCTGGCCTTTGGGACCTGCTGAGTCGGTTGGGGACGTGCTGTTCAAAATGTGGCCAGCTGTCATCGTTAGTGATGAATCACTTTTTGGGTGCTTTTCAAACATTAACTTTTTTACACTTGTCTTCTGGTGACCTGAGCTGGCAGTGGCCGAATGTCTTGAAACTACCGTGGCAGAATTTGGAGCATGGCCTGCCACCAGTCTCCTTAGGCATTTGATGCCTCCGAATTTTAATTAGAGTCTCATCAAGCTCTGTATATCTGAAAAAACTAGGAGGAGTTTCAAATAAATGATTTACCTCATTTTCAATAAAAAATGAGCCTTCGAGCTTAGTGTACAAGCTCTGTCCTGTTGGGGGAACTGTTTCCTCAGAAGTACTGCTGGACGCAGTGATTTGATTTTCAATGTGAGCGGCCATCCTGTTTGTAAATTGATCTCTGCTGATCAATTTTCCTGTGCTGCTCAACAGGCTAGGCAGTCCTCTTGCTTGTAGCATTCCCATTCTGAGTTTATAATCTTCCACTTCAGTCTGTATCTCATAACTTTTTCTTTCTGCCGTCTGTACATAACCTCTGAGAGTTAGCACCTTTTTAGCCATGAGGATGGCCTCTGTTCTGTTGGTGATTCCAACGGCTGCCAGCTCCTCTTTGTCTTGCCTGTTCAAAATTCTATCAATTGGCTAGCTTGCTCAGGTCTGTTTCCTAACACTGTTTGGCCCTCTGGACATCTGTCTGGGCTTGTACAATTAAATCCATATGCTCATGGATTGTTTTAATGGATTTCCACTGTTTGATAATGGATTGGGTAATTTTATTCCACAAGATTCTTCTGATTTCTGCCATAGTATTTTCCAGATTGAGCTCCTTCTCCAGGGCCTTTATTTTATCTTTTTGAGCCTTAATCTGTCTGCCCTGTTCTGCTACCGTTATCTTTGATTGATCATATTTGGCATCTATCTCTGCCAGTTTTTCTTTTGCTTTCTTTATTTCATCCGCCTGTAGCTCCATTGCCTTGACAGCTTTGGTCAATTCTTCTACACTGGGGTGGGCATCTGGAGCTGCTGTTGTACCTGCTGCTTCTGTTGTGGGGCCACTGCTGCCCCAGAAGTTGTTGCTGTTGTAGAATCTGTTGGAGGAGCTTGGAGTGTAGATTCTCCCTGTTTGTCTTGTAATGCTCCTCCAGCTCTTTCTCTAGTTGCTGGATCCTTTGATCTTGCTGTAATAAGAGGTCAAGTTGTTCATTAACTTGCTTTTCTTTTTGCAATTCAGCTCTCTGAGGGTGTTCTGTAGGTAACAGCCTCAACCTCTTCTTCATAGCATTTAGATCATCATCCTTTTTTTCATGAGGGCTTTTACCCGGTTGGATCACTAGGGTCATGCCCTAGATCAATAATAATCTCCTCAAGAGATTTTTTCCTATTGTCCTTGGCCTTAGAGGACATCCTCTCAAAATCTAGTTGAGTATTTGTGTTCTTCAAAGATTCTTTCAGCTCATGAGCCAATGTGGCCTTCTCTACCAAAGTGGCATAGACCATCTCCCCAGTCTGCTTGTGGAGTTCAATTTGGTCCATAGGATGTATGTCTTTGGCCAGGACCTCCACTCTTGTTTTGATGAAATCTGCAGTTGTCATTGGCTGCGGCCCCTTGGGTTTGAAATGGCTGAATATTATTTTTTCTTCTTTGAAGTCGTAGACCGACATCAACCTTTCCTGCTGGGCTGGAGTGGCATCTATAAACTGTTTGTAAACTTCAGCCCTCAATAAC
This sequence comes from Pinus tabuliformis, assembly GCA_031772625.1. Lineage (NCBI taxonomy): Eukaryota > Viridiplantae > Streptophyta > Pinopsida > Pinales > Pinaceae > Pinus > Pinus tabuliformis. The sequence goes on from CM062817.1 coordinate 738,415,382, forward strand.
TCATTTGCTGCCTTGATTTGTTTGAAGGAAGCCTTAGCACCTTTAAGCTTCTGGCTTTGCTGAGAAGAGGATGACACCTCCAAACCAAGTTGTAAATTATGCTCCTGCTGAAAGGAGCTTGTCCCTGTATGTTGGCTGCCCTCCCTGTCCTTTGTTGTGTTGTTCAAGACATCTTCAGTAATGTCTTCCACCTCTGGGGAATCTGCCCTTTGCCTTTTGGCTTCTGGCTGGTGGGAGGATCCACTGAGGGGAGTGGACTCTTCTCTTTGCCTTTTAGTACCCCTCTCTTCATGTGCTGGGGTCTGCAAAACTGAGGTAGTCAATGGCTCAGTTTGAGGTGGCGGTGTTTGCATTAGGGGGGTTTCTGGCAGCCCAGTTTGTGGCAGAACAGTTTGTCCTTGTTGCTGCTCTGTTTGTTGTTCTGTTTGCTGATCTTTTTGCTGTGACTGTTGCTCTGACTGTTCCTTTTTTGCTTCATCCTCTGCATCCATTTTTCCTTTTCCTTTATCTAAGCCTGGTGCTGCTGTGGAGAGTGTCTGCGGCACTGTCCTGGTAACTGAGGTCCCTTCTCCCACTGATTGAGGCAGTCTGAAAGGTACCTGGAGCACATAGTCCAGGTCAATAGTCTTCTCAAGTTCTTTCATATTTTTAAGCATTCTTTCTTCTTCAGTTAAGCTCTCAACTAGAGTGTCAACCTGCCATTCTTGTAAATTGGCATACTTTTCTATGTGTGGGTAGTGGCAGTGTTTAATCCCTAGGAGTCTGTACTTAGTTCTCCTAGCAGTGATGAAACCTTGAGGGTCATAAGGGACCCATCGAAAACTGTATGACAATTTATATTTGTCCTTGAGGATCAGGTCTGCAGATTCCCATCCTTCCTTCTTGTTCATGATGAAAGGGCCCAACTCATTTTTGAAGTTAAGATGCGCCTTTTTCTTGGAGCTGTGGAAATGGGTAAGGTCTGACTGAATCAATTGCCTGTAATACTCCAAGGCAAATAATCTCATAGGAACATACTTGGGTAGCCTGTATGGACAGAGCTCACAGCCATATACTCTGAACACAGTATGGTGTTCATATAGGTACCAATCACCTATTTTGTATTTCTTAGATAGCTGCAAAGCTTTCTTGATCTCATTAGATATTCTAGGTGGAGGGGACTTCATAAGCATGCAGGAGACTGGGTACACAAACTGGTCAACAAATTCACAGTAGGTATAGGGTGAATTTGTGATTTTATGATAGACTGAGGTCCAGAAGATGACAGATCTCCTCTCTCCTTTATTATCCAGCCTTCTGATGTAGCATGGGAAAGCTTCAGAGTGATAAAACATGAACAGGTGGTAGATGTAAGCTGAGTATCTGAAGACCCCCTGCCTGTCTATTTTGCTCAATTGATCATGAATCCTATTGGCTATGTACTTAGCAAAGTTATACTTTCGGGCAGGGGGTTGACGTGGGCTGTAAGCAGACAGCAATACGAGCATGGCTAGATCCACATGCTCACTGTTTTGGTAACCTAACACATAGGCTATCATGTCCAGTAGCAGCCTGCCTGAGTCATTGAAATGTTTATGCAGATAAGGGGGTGGCCCTGTAGGCTGGCACTCAGTTCTCATGTAGTTCCTGGTGACCTTTTGCAGCTCCTCACTGGTCATCTTGTCACCAGCTTCCAGCAAATACCTCATGGAGAAGGGGATTAGCAACTCCGTTTGATCAAACTGTAACATTTTGTTGATGGACTCAGCATTTATATAAAAAAGGATCCTCCCTGATGGAGTATTGACAGCTCTGTGCTCCAGATCATAGTTTTGAGCACATAAGTGAATGATTTCAGGGAAAACATTCACAGCTGGGAGACAGTAATAGGGCAGGTTTGACTCCCATATTCCATCTGTACCATGTCCATCCTTATGGTCTTCCCTCAGTGTAGTGAAGGTCTTCAAAAAGTCCCTGTCTCCCTCAAAGTCATCAATGAGACAATCCTTGTCAATAAATGGCAAGGCCTCCAGTTCCTTATTGGTTTGATTCAGTGGAGTAACACTGAGGGAAGAGGATGCAGAGGCTGCCATGATATAATCTGTATCTGAGCAGGGAGAGGTAATAGTTTGATAAGTCTTTAAAGAATTAAGCAGCAGGTAAACTGTACACCGTGTGATGTCCTCTTCTAGTGTAAAATTGTAAGCAAGTTGGCAAATTGCTGCAAATTCTCAGGGATGTGGATTGCCTAAGGGGACGTTGCAGAGACAGTGATAATTCTTTAAGAAGAGTGCAGGTGGCCTGTACTTGGCAAAAGGGAACAATGCCGAGTACCTTGGGGGTAATTTTGCAGTTTTAACCCGCGAACTAATTGCTCCAATGTCAAATTGTGGCTTAGGGATGTGGTAGGTTGCTTGGGTTTGGTTTAGGTGATTAGGTGGAGCTGAATTAAGTGAATTTACCAGTCTTTAATGGTGAATTCTGCAGAGAATTGGAATTCATGGGCAAAGTGGAAGGAAATGGCAAAATACCTAGAAAATCGACTTGGAAGCTCGCGGGCCGGGTTGTGGAGACTTGGTGCCGTCGAATTCTGAACTTTGAATGGTCGAATTGTCGAATTTGATGGCTGAGTGAGAGGTTTCGCAGCAGCTGTTGGCAACGGCTAGTTCCTCTTTCGCATGAAAATGAGCGAAAACAACTCATTTAGTCGTTTAAATCGTTAAATTTGGCAAAATTGTGCATTTGGCGCTTTTCCGCCGATGACGTCAGCATGACGTCATGGCGGGGCCCAGATATGGAGGTGACGTGGCGGCTAAGGTGTTTGCCAAGGTGGCAGGACACGGTGGCGGGCGGGTACAGTGGCGGGTCCGCGTGGAGGGCCACGGGACGCTGGGGCGGGCACTGGCGAAATGACGTCAGGGTGACGTGCAAATGACGTGGGAGGAGAGTGGTAATAGGGGTGGCGGTAAGCGGGTTCCCCGCACCACCTTTGGGCAAAGGCGGTAACGGGGAGGGGGCTCCGAACAACCCCGCCGCCTGCCACGCGTCCCCTGTACGGGATGGCCAAAACCACTTTCCCCGGACGCTAAAGGTCGGCAGGTCGGGGAGTGAAAATGACCGCCCACCTTTAGATCCGGGCGACGGAGATCTGACGGCTGGCGGGCCTTCCGACTGGTCGAGCATGTTTGGGGGGGGGGTCCCGCCAGCGCAATAAAATATTCAATTCAATGATTGGGCGGAGGACTATAGGAAAGTGGGTTTTTTCGCATTTTTTGGGTTTTTTGGGCTTTTTCAAGGGTTTATATAGGAAAACGGGGTTTTGTGCGTTTTCAGCAGGGAGACGATGAGGGTTGAGGGACAGGATTTCTGCTCGTAACCAGAGGTCAGAGCACATCCAAGACAAGGTTGACCACAGTCCCAGGTGGACTGAAGTCCCCTTAGACCATTTACTTGGCTATAATGCCAAAAGGAGAATATGTAGATAATGCTGGGATTTATACACCATGGTGTTTAATACTAGTAGGGAAAAGGTAATATAGGGGATTTACATAGTAGAATTAGAGTTAATATGGATGAGAGGGTGAGTGGAGGGGGAAACCATTTAAGTTTCTGTGAAACACACTTGGTTTTGAGAGTAGATCAAAATGAAAAGATTTTTAGACAAGAAATGTGGCTTTTAAAGATTAAGAACCACCATGAAAACTTAGTTATTTTCATGAATCTAAGCTGATGGGGAATGTTAGAAATGAAATTGGAGGGGAATGAGGGAAATTAGTCATGCTTTCTGCTGTAATCTTTTGCCTTGCTGCCCATCATCACCATTCTTGCAATGATAGGGATATCCTTTCTGCAACCCCAGCTACCTACCCAGCTACTTGCCTAGCATTTTTATTTCTTCTTGGAGGGTGCACTTGGACTTGCAGACCCTTACTTGCCTTTTCTTTTCTTTGGCTTTTTCTTTGTTTTTTCTATCTACTTCTACCCTTATCTCTTCCAAGGTCCCAGATTAAGCTGTTGGGAGCCTTTTCTTCTCTACCTGAACTACTTGTCTGCCAAGATTGAACAGTTTGAACAGACTTCTTTCTCTATTCTATAACTCAAAATTGAAACATGGCATGATCCAGGTTAAACTGTTGGATCATGCACCCAAATTGAAATAAGGTGATCAACATTTGAAACACTTTACACACCTCTTGTTTTCTTAGGAAATATGGGATCTTTGTGATATCAAAGCAGAGCATATTTGGACTTTCCCTTGCCAATCATGAAATATGAAACCTATTGGTATAGGTATCCAACAGTGGCTCCACATGGGGATGGTTTTTCTTTTGAAAGACCAAGAACAGCAGGTCAGATTGCCTTGTTCTTTGACTGTCCGTCTCAATCTTGAAGTTCGCTGCTTTGATGTGTCAAAACTGTGTGCTTCCTTCTTGAAAGACCTGTGATCCTATTTGCTTTTTGCTGTTTGGTGAATCACTTAGGAAACTGCATTTTTACAATCTAAATAGAAATAATATGTACATCTGCATATATACAAGGGAACCTGATGTTGCAATCATGGGAAATAGTCAAAATAATGCTTCAGCATCCTGCCATTGACAGGACCTTCATCCAAATCAGTTTCATTTAAGCTTTTTAGGAAGTAAGTGTTGTTACCTTGCACTGCTTGGACAACAAATGGTCCTCTCCATAAAGAGTCAAATTTTCCATGTTTTCCTTTCTCTTCTCTTCTTGCATCCCACCTTAAGACTTTGTCCCCCACATTGAAATCTTCTGCCTTAGTTCTTCTATCAAAGGCCCTTTTTAATTTTTCTTGTAATATCTGCACTCTGCTGAAAACTTGTTCTCTTGTTTGCTGTAAACAGATTATCTGATTGATCCTCCTTTGCATATCATTTGGCTCTGCTTGACTCTCTTGCAGAAGCTTCATAACAGGCACTCCTAGTGATGATGGAAATTTGGCTTCTAGTCCATAGACTAACTCATATGGGCTGGTCCCAATTGATCTTTTTGTTGTTAGTCTATCTGCCCATAAAGCATTGACTAGTTTCTTATGCCAGTTCTTTTTGTTCTCTTCCAGCACCTTCTTTATGATATTTATTAAGCTTTTGTTTGATGATTCAGCGAGGCCATTTCCTTGGGGATAGTATGCAGTAGAATGGCCCAAAGTGATGTGAAATTTGTGGCAGAAGTTCACCATCTTTTTGGATCTGAACGCAGCAGCGTTGTCTGTAATTATCTTATCAGGGCAGCCAAATCTAGCCAGTATATTGTTTTCTAAAAACTGAATGATTACTGAATCATTTGCTTGTCTGCATGGGGCAGCTTCAATCCACTTGGTGAAGTAGTCTGTGGCTGTTAAAATCCATCTGTGTTGGCCTGAAGATGAAGGATGAATTTCCCCAACGAAATCCAAGCCCCATTGTTGAAAAGGTCTCTCCGTTGCAATGGGTCTTAAGGGAAGTGGCAGCAACTGTCTTTTGCCTTCAAACAGTTGGCATTTGTGGCATGAGGCTGTGAATTTCTTCACATCAGAGAACATGGTGGGCCAGTAATAACCAGCCCTCAATATCTTGTCCACAGTGGACTTCCAGTACAAATGTCCACCACAGTCTCCAGCATGGAAATCTTGCATGATATTGTTAGTTTCATTCTCCATTAGACAGTGCAGCAGTATACCTTCATGGTTTTTCCAAAGTAAATTTCCATCTATCACACAAAATCTAGATGTTTTCATTTTTAGGAACCTACACTTAGTTCTGGACAGTCCTGGGGGAGCACACAGGTTTTGTAACACATAGCAGATATCAGAGTACCAAGGAGATTGTTCAAAGGCTACATTGATCTTTGGAGTCGCCAGCTCTGTTTCACTGTCCAGTTGGTTGATATCTAAGGCTTGGAAATTTGCTTCTGTCATTAATTTGGCCAAACCTTGCCCTTTTATCAGCTTTGTAGGCTTTATTTCAATGTCAAATTCTAGTATATTGGCAATCCATTTTCCTCTCCTACCCTCTAAGTTTTCTTGGGTAAGAATGTCTTTGACAATAGGACTTGGTACATAAGCCACAACATGGGAGTAAAGGATGTAAATCCTAAAGTCTTTAATAGCTTTGATCAAAGCATAGGCTTGTTTCTCCATTATTTGGTACTTTAGAGGGGCATCTCTGAGAGCTCTGCTGAAAAAGGCAATAGGCTTCTCATTCCCTTGGTCATCTTTCTGTAATAAAACAGCAGCAATAGTATGCTGGGAGGCAAAAGAGAAAATGATAAAGTCTCTGTCAAACTGAGGATTAGTTAACACTGGGGTTCGAGTCAAGGCCAATTTTATACTTTCAAAGGCTTGTTTTGTTTCAACAGTCCATTTGACCTTTGAATCTTTCTTTAGCATATTGTTTAGTAATCTGATTAATTCTGCTAAATTTGGGATAAACCTTCTTAAAAAGTTGATTTTCCCTAAGAATCCTTGCAATTCCTTGACATTCCTTGGGTGAGGCATTTGTAGGATAGCTTGTATCCTATCTGGATCAATTCTTATGCCATCTTTTGAAATAATGTGTCCTAAGAGTTTCCCTTCTTCCAAGCCAAATAATGATTTCTTGGGGTTTAAGGAAATGCCATATTTCCTGCATGTTATGAAAATCTGTCTCAAATGTTTCAAGTGTTCTTGGTCAGATTTTGAAAAGGGTGTAAGATCATCTAAGTAAATGACCAAGAAGTCATGAATCTCTTTTGCAAAAGCAATGTCCATTGCTCTTTGAAACGTTGCCCCTGCGTTTTTCAATCCGAAGGGCATTTTTACATACTTGAAAGTTCCCCATGGGGTTGTAAATGCAGTTTTGTCTTGATCTTCAGGGTGTACTAGGATTTGATTGAAGCCTGAGAATCCATCAAGCAATGATATCCTTGAAGACCCTACTACTCTTTGAAGAATGTGATCCATTTTGGGTAAAGGGTAGTTATCTTTGAGTGATACTTGATTCAAATTCCTTAAGTCTACACAAAGTCTAATCTCACCAGTTTTCTTTCTTGTAGGCACCAAATTTGAAATCCACTCAGAGAACCTGATTGGTGCTATGATACCAGCTTTGAACATTTTATGTAATTCCTTTTCAATGGAAGGAAGGAGCACAGGATTGATCCTTCTCAATTTCTGTTTGAATGGTTTTTGATTAGGCTTGAGGGGAATGGTATGCTGGATGACAGAGGTATCATAGGACTTTAGATCCTCATAACCCCAAGCAAAAACATCTTGAAATTCTTTAAAGAGATCAATGTATTTGGGCTTTTGATCAGGGGGCAAAGAAGCAGATAGCTTTATTATTTTGGGCTTGTCAATAGTACCAATGTTGCATTCTTCAACTGCTGCATCCAATGGCTGCATCTTTGGCTTCCTAGGGACATCATTTGAATCAAAAATGTCCTCTAGTGGGGTAAGGCCTACTGGAAGGAAATTGTCTTTGAGTTGTATGATTTCAGCTTCAGCGTTGCTCATCTCTTCACAGTCAATTTGGTGAATTTGCTGAATGTTTTCATTGCTGAAAATGGTTGGACTCAGTAATTGTTTTGCTGTTCTAGGTGACATTGGGTGAGCAGACTGTTGAAACTGTATTTGTGATGGACTTGCTCCATCAAGTATTTGTGATTGACATGCTGATTCAAGTATTTGTGATTGACTTGCTCCATCAATATCAATATTTAATCCTGTGAACTCTTGTTGCAAGGTTAAAAAATTGTTTATTTGCATGTCATCCTCAAATACTTGCCATTCTTTGACATTGTTTGGAATAGAGGGTCTGTATTTGACCTCGGCTGTGAAACAGTTATTGGGTTCTAATGGGAATTTGAAGGTGCTGGCAAACGTTGCCAAGCTGTGTGCATGGAGATTGTGGCCCCTTGAAATTTTTGTGATAACACACTCAGAGAAGGTCTCTAATATTTCAATTACAGCAGATCTGTAGGACCTCAATCTTTTGTCATTGGTGACAAAATTTCCTTTTACTTGTTGAATTACTAGATCAGAGTCTCCCATGATGGAGAGCCTAGGTGCTTGTAATAACCTTGCTAGTTTGAGACCTAGTAACAGAGCTTCGTATTCTGCCATGTTGTTAGTGCATCTAAAATTCAATCTATAAGCCCTGCCTTCTGCATAGTCTTTCTCTTTGTTATGTATCCACACTCCAGCTCCTGCCCCTAACTTGTTAACTGAGCCATCAAATTCTAGGACCCACAGGGTATCTTGCTGAACAGGAGATTTAAAATTCTGTTCATGAGATGGCAATGTGAGCAGGAGTTGGGTTTTCTTCCCCCATTTGTTTTCTAGGACAATTTCATCACTTGTTTGACAATCTTTGACAACTAGAGGAGGGATAATGTGTATTGTTGGGCTGATTGATGTTTGGCAGGTACTACTTGTTTGATCAATGTTTTGTTCTTGTATGAGTGTTTCGGTCCTAATGTCATTGTTTGAGAGGCTTGTGCTGTCATCGAAGAGGATGAAGGAGTCTATGTCCGAATGGACAGCATATATTGGAAAATTTTGAGGCTTTTCCTCACTGCTGACCATATACTTCATGAGTGTTTCCCTGTAAAGTCTTTTTGGTTGCCCAAAGACAGAGATAGTGGCATATGACATGTCTAATTGCAGGGAACCTTGGAGCTTGGCTCCCCATGATCTTGATAACAGCATCCCATACTTGGGTGGGATATCAGCGACTACAACATCCATTAGAATGGTTTTGTTGGGATATTGAACCAGAGACACACATAAATCTTTTATTAGGCCTAAACATTTGACTTGGCTAGAATCAAAAGAAAACAGGTCTTTGTATGGTCTTGTTATATCCAAGTTCAATCTTTCCATGACTGCTTTTGGCATAAGGTTGTGAGAGGCACCTGAGTCGAACATTGCATTATGTAGTATTTTATCATGAACATGCAGGCTGACATAAAAAGGTAAAACCCCTGTGACTATTGTTTTTCCATCTACCTCTGGGCCAAACAGTAATTCTGGAGTGTCATCTAGCACATTTACATCATCTTTGCTATTAGTGAGTTGAAGGGATCTCTTGATCTGTTGCTTGTATATGTCATGCTTGGCTAGCTCTGAGAGGGGAATTGCTATCTTTAGCTTGCCAATCTCTGTGCCTAGGTCAAAGGGTTTGTCAATTTGGGTTTTAGAGTCACGGATAGTAGTCTTTTCTTTGTTCATTAAATCTTCTTGTTGGATTTCATCTTGATTTTGAGACCTGCCCCTTTTACTCATGTCTTGAGGGGTAAAATTTGAATCAGGGTGAGAGGACGAAGTTGCCATGGGCTGTTGTAGTGGGGACAGCAGTTCAGTAACCTCCTCAACTACAATTTCTTCTGCAGGAAAGTTTATTTTGTCATTGGGTCTGTGACCATGGTTTCTTTAGACCTCTGTTTATCCTTTATCTTTTCAGGCTGATTTACATTTACAGTCCTACTCCTTAGCTTGTACTGTTTATGGACTTCATAGACAGCAGTATCATATCCTTGTTTGAAGTCAAAAGATTCTCCTGACTTGGTTTGGAATGTTTTGATTTCATCCTCCTCATGGTCCTCTTGCGTTAAGAAAACATGGCTTTTACCATCCAGACCCATTAAGTTAATCTCCGGATCTTCGTTAAGTTCATTAGATGTGGAAGTTTCTGCATAGTTTTCTTGAAAAGGGGGTCTAATGTCTTGGTCAGCACTTGTCTTTCCTATGTTTGGGTTCTGAGTTCTCCTAAAATTCGGATTTCTAGGAGGGTTGCTTTGTGATGCTTCCCATGATGATTTTCTTTCAACTGATTCCACTCTTTCACCCAATCTCTTCATGCTATTTAGGATTGCATCTAGCTTCTGATCAAAACCCGAGGGTTCTTCTTTGAAGGTAGTCCTTTTCTCCAACTTTGCCCTATTTCTTTTGGCAATTAGGTTGGCCTCTACTGTGACAGCAACCCTTTGAGCATCTGCAAGGGTTGGAGGATCTCTTTCTTTCAACTGATAAGCCATATCAGGATCAAAACCGTCAGGGAATTTATATAGGGCCAAATCAGGAGGGGGCCTTAAGTTCTGTGGGATAGCATTATATACATTGTTAAACCTAGCACAATATTCCAGAACTGTTTCTTGGGGACCTCTCTTAATAGTGTCATATTCACCAAGTACGTGGAGAGGATCTTTCTTCTTTTCCCATCTCTCAGTAAAAGCTTCGTAAAGCTGATCAGGTGTTGTGATGGAGTTTGCATTGAGGGATCTGAACCAAGTTCTAACATCCCCAGTTAAACTTTGAACAAAAATTCTCATTCTGACTGTGTCATCATCTATTTCATAGGTCTCAAAGTGGTCTTGCATCTTCTTGGCATGCTGGATAGCTGTTAGAGAGCCATTTGAGTCAAAATATGAGATTTTACTTTGATAATCTTGAGGTAAGGCCACAGCATTAGCTGGTATCTGCAGAGGTGCATACCTGTTGGCCATGTTTATGGGATTTATAGGGTTGACAGGAACAAATGGGACAGCAGGGATTACTGGTGTAACAGGGTTAATGGGATGAGTAACAAATGGGGAAGTGGTTGAAAAGGTATGTGTGGTGGGTGAAGATGTGAGAGGAGGACTTTGAGGTGTTGATGATGAACTAGGGGAACTAGGGGTAGACCGGAAAAGAACTTTGCAGGGAGTGGGAATGAGGATAGGTTGATCTGAACTTATATCTGAATCAGCAGGCTTCTCCTGCTTTTGCTGTCTCCTTATGTTCTTTGGAATGATATTTGGATTATCAACAATGATGGGTTGATTAGGGTCAGGGTTTGCCCTAGTGTGCCTTGGGTTTCTTTTGGGAGCCAGCTTCTAAATATTCTTTTGAATTTGTACAAGAAGTTCTATACATGCAAGGACTGGATGAAAGTTTTGGAATGGCTATATATGTTCCAAAGCTAGGATGAAGATTCCCTAACTAGCTCTTCCCTAAAGTTGTCCCTGTGCTACAGAAACAGTCCTAAGGCCTCTTGGCTAGTTTCAGGCTTGATGGTAGCTTTGGAAGATAGATAGTAATTGAAAATTTTTAAGAAGTCTTTTAAGAAGTCCCCAGTGGAGTCGCCAATTATGTTAACACCTAGGTTGTTCCCTTTGACTCCCAAGGGAATACGGCCGGGGTAACCACTAACCAATCTTTGGATCACTGTTTCTAGCCAAACTGTGATCAGAGAGGGCTCTCTCTTTTATGATTCGTACCTATTATGATAGTGTTTTAGGCTAGGTATTATGCACAGGTTTTGTTTATGTTTTGGTTGAAGAGTTTCTTTCAGGTCTTGTGATGTAGTGTTCAAAGAGTCAAATATCATTGGGCAATGGAGTCTATGGCTGTAGGTGTCCAGGAACCTTGAGGTGAATTGGTGAAACTTACAGGGCCATTTGGATACTTCATACAACAAAATTTTTGATTTATAACATGAACAGATGAAACAAGCAGTGAAAGCATTTAAGAATTTTCACTAAAGTATTTAAGTATTCCCACCAAACTAAGGTATGAGTAACGGATAGATGTCTCAGGGGCAAACTTGAATCCCTGGGAATGTCTATCACTGTAAAAGATATAGTTTTAAAGTGCAGCAATTAAGAATTACACTTCTTTCACTGTATCTGAAGAAAACATGGATAATAGCTTAGATTGAGTTCAGGGTAATCAGTGATTAAATCCTGGAACTATTCTTCTACTTTGCTATTAAGTGTAAAACATTTAAACAACAAAAGAGAACAAAAGACTCGAAAAACATGTAATACAGAGATTTAAGAAAGACTTATTGTTTTATGAAATACTCTGGAATCCTGCAACATTCACCATTCATCACAATGCATCAAGGTACACCAAGCTTCGGAAATTCCATTCACCCTTTTTATTATTTCTCTGAGAATTTTTACAGCAAGTAAGATGCCCAAAATGAAAATAACAACAACCCCTTAAGCTTATCTGCGGGGTGAATATATACTTCGATTTTTTACAAAAATATCTGAGTTCTAAGTTATCTCAGACTTAATATTCTCACCAACTTTTGAGATATTTTTATCAGAAATTTATTACAGCATTGAATACAAAATAAAAGGCGCCTTGATGTTCTGTCAGAAGATATTCTGGCCTTTGGGAGCTGCTGAGTCTGTTGGGGACGTGCTGTTCAAAATGTGGCCAGCTGTCATCATTAGTGATGAATCACTTTTTGGGTGCTTTTCAAACATTAACTTTTTTACACTTGTCTTCTGGTGACCTGAGCTGGCAGTGGCCGAATGTCTTGAAACTACCGTGGCAGAATTTGGAGCATGGCCTGCCACCAGTCTTCCTTAGGCATTTGATGCCTCTGAATTTTAATTAGAGTCTCATCAAGCTCTGTATATCTGAAAAAACTAGGAGGAGTTTCAAATAAATGATTTACCTCATTTTCAATAAAAAATGAGCCTTCGAGCTTAGTGTACAAGCTCTGTCCTGTTGGGGGAACTGTTTCCTCAGAAGTACTGCTGGACGCAGTGATTTGATTTTCAATGTGAGCGGCCATCCTGTTTGTAAATTGATCTCTGCTGATCAATTTTCCTGTGCTGCTCAACAGGCTAGGCAGTCCTCTTGCTTGTAGCATTCCCATTCTGAGTTTATAATCTTCCACTTCAGTCTGTATCTCATAACTTTTTCTTTCTGCCGTCTGTACATAACCTCTGAGAGTTAGCACCTTTTTAGCCATGAGGATGGCCTCTGTTCTGTTGGTGATTCCAACGGCTGCCAGCTCCTCTTTGTCTTGCCTGTTCAAAAATTCTATCAATTGGCTAGCTTGCTCAGGTCTGTTTCCTAACACTGTTTTGGCCCTCTGGACATCTGTCTGGGCTTGTACAATTAAATCCATATGCTCATGGATTGTTTTAATGGATTTCCACTGTTTGATAATGGATTGGGTAATTTTATTCCACAAGATTCTTCTGATTTCTGCCATAGTATTTTCCAGATTGAGCTCCTTCTCCAGGGCCTTTATTTTATCTTTTTGAGCCTTAATCTGTCTGCCCTGTTCTGCTACCGTTATCTTTGATTGATCATATTTGGCATCTATCTCTGCCAGTTTTTCTTTTGCTTTCTTTATTTCATCCGCCTGTAGCTCCATTGCCTTGACAGCTTTGGTCAATTCTTCTACACTGGGGTGGGCATCTGGAGCTGCTGTTGTACCTGCTGCTTCTGTTGTGGGGGCCACTGCTGCCCCAGAAGTTGTTGCTGTTGTAGAATCTGTTGGAGGAGCTTGGAGTGTAGATTCTCCCTGTTTGTCTTGTAATGCTCCCTCCAGCTCTTTCTCTAGTTGCTGGATCCTTTGATCTTGCTGTAATAAGAGGTCAAGTTGTTCATTAACTTGCTTTTCTTTTTGCAATTCAGCTGTCTGAGGGTGTTCTGTAGGTAACAGCCTCAACCTCTTCTTCATAGCATTTAGATCATCATCCTTTTTTTTCATGAGGGCTTTTACCCCGGTTGGATCACTAGGGTCATGCCCTAGATCAATAATAATCTCCTCAAGGGATTTTATCCTATTGTCCTTGGCCTTAGAGGACATCCTCTCAAAATCTAGTTGAGTATTTGTGTTCTTCAAAGATTCTTTCAGCTCATGAGCCAATGTGGCCTTCTCTACCAAAGTGGCATAGACCATCTCTCCAGTCTGCTTGTGGAGTTCAATTTGGTCCATAGGATGTATGTCTTTGGCCAGGACCTCCACTCTTGTTTTGATGAAATCTGCAGTTGTCATTGGCTGCGGCCCCTTGGGTTTGAAATGGCTGAATATTATTTTTTCTTCTTTGAAGTCGTAGACCGACATCAACCTTTCCTGCTGGGCTGGAGTGGCATCTATAAACTGTTTGTAAACTTCAGCCCTCAATAACTCATTTGCTGCCTTGATTTGTTTGAAGGAAGCCTTAGCACCTTTAAGCTTCTGGCTTTGCTGAGAAGAGGATGACACCTCCAAACCAAGTTGTAAATTATGCTCCTGCTGAAAGGAGCTTGTCCCTGTATGTTGGCTGCCCTCCCTGTCCTTTGTTGTGTTGTTCAAGACATCTTCAGTAATGTCTTCCACCTCTGGGGAATCTGCCCTTTGCCTTTTGGCTTCTGGCTGGTGGGAGGATCCACTGAGGGGAGTGGACTCTTCTCTTTGCCTTTTAGTACCCCTCTCTTCATGTGCTGGGGTCTGCAAAACTGAGGTAGTCAATGGCTCAGTTTGAGGTGGCGGTGTTTGCATTAGGGGGGTTTCTGGCAGCCCAGTTTGTGGCAGAACAGTTTGTCCTTGTTGCTGCTCTGTTTGTTGTTCTGTTTGCTGATCTTTTTGCTGTGACTGTTGCTCTGACTGTTCCTTTTTTTCTTCATCCTCTGCATCCATTTTTCCTTTTCCTTTATCTAAGCCTGGTGCTGCTGTGGAGAGTGTCTGCGGCACTGTCCTGGTAACTGAGGTCCCTTCTCCCACTGATTGAGGCAGTCTGAAAGGTACCTGGAGCACATAGTCCAGGTCAATAGTCTTCTCAAGTTCTTTCATATTTTTAAGCATTCTTTCTTCTTCAGTTAAGCTCTCAACTAGAGTGTCAACCTGCCATTCTTGTAAATTGGCATACTTTTCTATGTGTGGGTAGTGGCAGTGTTTAATCCCTAGGAGTCTGTACTTAGTTCTCCTAGCAGTGATGAAACCTTGAGGGTCATAAGGGACCCATCGAAAACTGTATGACAATTTATATTTGTCCTTGAGGATCAGGTCTGCAGATTCCCATCCTTCCTTCTTGTTCATGATGAAAGGGCCCAACTCATTTTTGAAGTTAAGATGCGCCTTTTTCTTGGAGCTGTGGAAATGGGTAAGGTCTGACTGAATCAATTGCCTGTAATACTCCAAGGCAAATAATCTCATAGGAACATACTTGGGTAGCCTGTATGGACAGAGCTCACAGCCATATACTCTGAACACAGTATGGTGTTCATATAGGTACCAATCACCTATTTTGTATTTCTTAGATAGCTGCAAAGCTTTCTTGATCTCATTAGATATTCTAGGTGGAGGGGACTTCATAAGCATGCAGGAGACTGGGTACACAAACTGGTCAACAAATTCACAGTAGGTATAGGGTGAATTTGTGATTTTATGATAGACTGAGGTCCAGAAGATGACAGATCTCCTCTCTCCTTTATTATCCAGCCTTCTGATGTAGCATGGGAAAGCTTCAGAGTGATAAAACATGAACAGGTGGTAGATGTAAGCTGAGTATCTGAAGACCCCCTGCCTGTCTATTTTGCTCAATTGATCATGAATCCTATTGGCTATGTACTTAGCAAAGTTATACTTTCGGGCAGGGGGTTGACGTGGGCTGTAAGCAGACAGCAATACGAGCATGGCTAGATCCACATGCTCACTGTTTTGGTAACCTAACACATAGGCTATCATGTCCAGTAGCAGCCTGCCTGAGTCATTGAAATGTTTATGCAGATAAGGGGGTGGCCCTGTAGGCTGGCACTCAGTTCTCATGTAGTTCCTGGTGACCTTTTGCAGCTCCTCACTGGTCATCTTGTCACCAGCTTCCAGCAAATACCTCATGGAGAAGGGGATTAGCAACTCCGTTTGATCAAACTGTAACATTTTGTTGATGGACTCAGCATTTATATAAAAAAGGATCCTCCCTGATGGAGTATTGACAGCTCTGTGCTCCAGATCATAGTTTTGAGCACATAAGTGAATGATTTCAGGGAAAACATTCACAGCTGGGAGACAGTAATAGGGCAGGTTTGACTCCCATATTCCATCTGTACCATGTCCATCCTTATGGTCTTCCCTCAGTGTAGTGAAGGTCTTCAAAAAGTCCCTGTCTCCCTCAAAGTCATCAATGAGACAATCCTTGTCAATAAATGGCAAGGCCTCCAGTTCCTTATTGGTTTGATTCAGTGGAGTAACACTGAGGGAAGAGGATGCAGAGGCTGCCATGATATAATCTGTATCTGAGCAGGGAGAGGTAATAGTTTGATAAGTCTTTAAAGAATTAAGCAGCAGGTAAACTGTACACCGTGTGATGTCCTCTTCTAGTGTAAAATTGTAAGCAAGTTGGCAAATTGCTGCAAATTCTCAGGGATGTGGATTGCCTAAGGGGACGTTGCAGAGACAGTGATAATTCTTTAAGAAGAGTGCAGGTGGCCTGTACTTGGCAAAAGGGAACAATGCCGAGTACCTTGGGGGTAATTTTGCAGTTTTAACCCGCGAACTAATTGCTCCAATGTCAAATTGTGGCTTAGGGATGTGGTAGGTTGCTTGGGTTTGGTTTAGGTGATCAGGTGGAGCTGAATTAAGTGAATTTATCAGTCTTTAATGGTGAATTCTGCAGAGAATTGGAATTCATGGGCAAAGTGGAAGGAAATGGCAAAATACCTAGAAAATCGACTTGGAAGCTCGCGGGCCGGGTTGTGGAGACTTGGTGCCGTCGAATTGTGAACTTTGAATGGTCGAATTGTCGAATTTGATGGCTGAGTGAGAGGTTTCGCAGCAGCTGTTGGCAACGGCTAGTTCCTCTTTCGCATGAAAATGAGCGAAAACAACTCATTTAGTCGTTTAAATCGTTAAATTTGGCAAAATTGTGCATTTGGCGCTTTTCCGTTGATGACGTCAGCATGACGTCATGGCGGGGCCCAGATATGGAGGTGACGTGGCGGCTAAGGTGTTTGCCAAGGTGGCAGGACACGGTGGCGGGCGGGTACAGTGGCGGGTCCGCGTGGAGGGCCACGGGACGCTGGGGCGGGCACTGGCGAAATGACGTCAGGGTGACGTGCAAATGACGTGGGAGGAGAGTGGTAATAGGGGTGGCGGTAAGCGGGTTCCCCGCACCACCTTTGGGCAAAGGCGGTAACGGGGAGGGGGGCTCCGAACAACCCCGCCGCCTGCCACGCGTCCCCTGTACGGGATGGCCAAAACCACTTTCCCCGGACGCTAAAGGTCGGCAGGTCGGGGAGTGAAAATGACCGCCCACCTTTAGATCCGGGCGACGGAGATCTGACGGCTGGCGGGCCTTCCGACTGGTCGAGCATGTCTGGGGGGGGGGTCCCGCCAGCGCAATAAAATATTCAATTCAATGATTGGGCGGAGGACTATAGGAAAGTGGGTTTTTTCGCATTTTTTGGGTTTTTTGGGCTTTTTCAAGGGTTTATATAGGAAAACGGGGTTTTGTGCGTTTTCAGCAGGGAGATGATGAGGGTTGAGGGACAGGATTTCTGCTCGTAACCAGAGGTCAGAGCACATCCAAGACAAGGTTGACCACAGTCCCAGGTGGACTGAAGTCCCCTTAGACCATTTACTTGGCTATAATGCCAAAAGGAGAATATGTAGATAATGCTGGGATTTATACACCATGGTGTTTAATACTAGTAGGGGAAAAGGTAATATAGGGGATTTACATAGTAGAATTAGAGTTAATATGGATGAGAGGGTGAGTGGAGGGGGAAACCATTTAAGTTTCTATGAAACACACTTGGTTTTGAGAGTAGATCAAAATGAAAAGATTTTTAGACAAGAAATGTGGCTTTTAAAGATTAAGAACCACCATGAAAACTTAGTTATTTTCATGAATCTAAGCTGATGGGGGAATGTTAGAAATGAAATTGGAGGGGAATGAGGGAAATTAGTCATGCTTTCTGCTGTAATCTTTTGCCTTGCTGCCCATCATCACCATTCTTGCAATGATAGGGATATCCTTTCTGCAACCCCAGCTACCTACCCAGCTACTTGCCTAGCATTTTTATTTCTTCTTGGAGGGTGCACTTGGACTTGCAGACCCTTACTTGCCTTTTCTTTTCTTTGGCTTTTTCTTTGTTTTTTCTATCTACTTCTACCCTTATCTCTTCCAAGGTCCCAGATTAAGCTGTTGGGAGCCTTTTCTTCTCTACCTGAACTACTTGTCTGCCAAGATTGAACAGTTTGAACAGACTTCTTTCTCTATTCTATAACTCAAAATTGAAACATGGCATGATCCAGGTTAAACTGTTGGATCATGCACCCAAATTGAAATAAGGTGATCAACATTTGAAACACTTTACACACCTCTTGTTTTCTTAGGAAATATGGGATCTTTGTGATATCAAAGCAGAGCATATTTGGACTTTCCCTTGCCAATCATGAAATATGAAACCTATTGGTATAGGTATCCAACAGGTAGTTGAACTATCACAAACGGGAATGTCAAGGGTCACCCCACCCTTTGTTATAAATAGTCCCTCATAACTCATTGTATAGGCTTTTGGTCAGCCAAGCTTCTACTAAGACTATCCTGAAGAAGGCTTGGACAGTATTGTAACGCGCCTTGGCTTCTCCAGCGTACAGAGCTAGTACATCTCTTTGGAGGAGCTGGTGGATGTGGCTGAAACTTTCCATAGATGGGGCTAGCAGGTTTACATGGTGTATTGTATAATTGTGACTTACATTTCTTTAATAATAAGAGCCAGAACATTTTCATGGATATGTTTTTATTGTAGTTGGACTGTTCCAGTTGCCTTAATGATATATGTTGTTTAACTTACGTACTTGTATATGAATTGATTTGCATGCAATTATATGAATCTTGTTGTTAATGTGTTGCATACGTTGTTAATGTTGTCACTATCTATGTCGACTGCTCTGCTGGACACCAGAAAGACATTTCTCATGAACCTTGTTATATCAACTGTCACACTCGTCTTGGACTGGTCTATGAGTGTTGTTCGTGTTATCTTACCTTGTATGTTGTGAGTGTCGCATCCGTGTCAACTGCTCTGCCGGAAGTTGTGCATGTCCTTTGTGTTGTGTGTTCCTAGCTGAGTTGGGACTGATCCCTTTCAACCGAGAACTCACCTTCACCTTCCTCTCCCTTTGAAGTGTTGGAACCTCTCATACTCATTCATTTACTCATTGCATCAGTCACACCCTTTCTAGTGACAGAGTTATCTTACTTGCCTCTGTGCGAAATCATGGTCAAGGCATTACCTTACAACCCACTATTGGTACTCCTACACCAAATGGTCTGAGGTCTAATTGGGACTTCTTACTAGGGAGATCCCCTTGACATGTTGGTGGGTCTAGCACTGTCAACAGGTTTCCACTGTTTCTCAATAATAAATATGCCTTTGAGCCTAATTGTAACATTGTTCAGAGGCATGTAGCCACCACATCTCTTCTCATAGATAAGCTATCATCACCTGAGCTAGTTTATTTACATTCTTCTCATAATCATATTTCAGTATTTGATATTAACGAAATGAAGTGTTATTTCTGTAGAATCTCTAGATTTATGGTTATATGTATGATTTGTTGCATTCTTGTTTAATTTCGGATTAGTGGTATCAAAGAAGTCTTCTCTTTCTTTGTTTTTCTTTGCATGTCCCCAACAAGGTCAGGATATAAGGAGTTAGGGCTCGAACTGATCGAACCTTTGGAAGACCAGCCTCGCAAATCCTGATGGCCTCCCATGGCAGAAGAGAAGAAAGACGATGGGGCAAGAGATCCTTTGAAAATCTTGCTCGAAGAAGCCCTCGAGCAATAGAGGAACACGATGATGGAAAACTTTTCCAAGATCCTTCAGCAACTACCCAAAGGCGACACATATTCTTCCAGCAGCCACTTTGGAAGCACCACGCCCTTTAAGGTACAAGTTAACTTTTACATCGCCATATTTGAAGGTCAGATAGATACGGGCGTCGTACATTAATGCTTAAATCTGCTAGAAGGATATTTTTATGTTCATGATTTTTCCAGTCGGGAAAATATTACTTTTGCACTTCTCAAAGTCACCCCCTACGTTAAGGACTAGTGGGAAACCTACTATGAGAAGAAGGATGAAAGTACACCCTCATTATTTTCAACCGCACCCACTTGGAATTCATTCTAGGACGCCATCAAGGAGCAGTACTACCCTGTCAGGATCTATGAGGATAAATACATAAAGTGGACCATGCTGAGGCAGGGAAGGAACCAAGACTTATCGGAGTTTACCAATGTTTTTCATACCCTTCACACGAAGTTAGGTATCAAGGATTCTAAGAAACATTTGGTACTCAAGTACCATGGTTGTCTACACAGATACATCCAAGACGAGATGGAGTTCCTTGACATCTCCTCACTCGGCACAGCGTACCGATAAGCTGTCAAGATTGAGCATAAGTTTAAATAAAAGAAGTGAGAGTTTGGATTTATGAATCCAAAGCAAGGGAAAGGCACCCCCAAACCATATAACAGAGGACAAAGCCAAGGCGGGTGACCAAGTACAACCCTCTGAAGCCAAAAGAAAAGAAAAACACCCCGAAGACAAAGAAGGACATGGGAAAATGGTGTGAGTTCCATAAGAGATCCACTCACAAACAAGTGAGTGTCAAGTCAAGAAGTCACTAGTGGTTGAGCTGAATGCTTCTGAATCAAATGCATGTTTGGACTCTGAGTTAGAACCCAACAAGGGGAATGACAAAGTGAATCTGATCATTGATGTG
This sequence comes from Pinus tabuliformis, assembly GCA_031772625.1. Classification (NCBI taxonomy): domain Eukaryota; kingdom Viridiplantae; phylum Streptophyta; class Pinopsida; order Pinales; family Pinaceae; genus Pinus; species Pinus tabuliformis. The sequence goes on from CM062817.1 coordinate 738,435,846, forward strand.
GATCCCAGTGCCATCATGGTCACCACCAAGATCCAGAAGAATGAGCCTAAAGATCCAGAGAAGGGGGAACGCCTCTTCCACTCATAGATATGGGTGAAGGGTTCTCCACCACAATTCATTGTCGACAGCGAGAGCCAAAAGAACCTCATTTCAATAGAGGTCATGAAGTGGCTAGGTCTACCGACTACAGCACATCCATAGTTGTACAACATTTGGCAGTTTCACCAAGGATGAGATCTTTGCGTCAGCTAGCAGTGCCACCTTCCCTACATCATCAAGCCCTTCACGGATGAGGTACTATGTGATGTTTCTCCTCTTGAAGTTTTTGATGTATTATTAGGACAACCATACTTGTGGAAGCGACATGTTGTATATGAGTCTATGAGTCTAGACCTCTCTTTGTGATTATTACTTTGTGTAATAAGTTTTACAGGATACCAGAGGTAGCCGCGCCTACCACCATCTCTTTTATCTCTGTAAAGCGATGTATTAATACCATTTCACAAACCAGGAAATTTATTTTCCTTATGATTCGCCCTTAGGGAAAGAAGAATATTATGACCATGGCTTCCAAACAAGGTTCCCCCACATAGTAACAGTAGATGGATATGGTTATGGAGTAGTACAGGGACATTTTCACCTCACCTATGGGGGTACCTATACACTTTCAGGATAAGCACTCCATCGATTTAAGCTCGAGTGCTTCACTACCCAATGGGCCGATCTATCCCTAATCTGTTTTGGAGAACAATGAGATCAAGAGGTAGATTCAAGGGTTGTTGTAGAAAGTGCACATCAAGCTGAGCTCATCATCCCGTGGGAGCCCGATTGTATTGGTACAGAAGAAGGACGACACCTAGAGACATTATATTGACTCTCAAGCACTGAACAAGAGCATTATCTAGAATAAGTACCTAATCCTGCGGATTGATGATCTTTTGGACCAGCTCAAGGGAGCCAAATATTTCAACAAGATTGACTTGAAGTATGGTTAGAACGTGGTACCTATCGAACCCTTTGATGTGTGGAATACTACTTTCTATTAATTTTTGCAACTGTAGTAAAATTCCTCCTTGGATGGCTCAAATGACTGAGATAAAGATTTCATTAGATTCCTTTTTTTTCGAGAGGACCAAAATCAACCTAAAGATCACCCAATTTGGTTAAGAAAAAGTTGAGTTATGAATTATTTTATTCATTCATGTATTATGGAATGGGGTAGCCCTAACCACATGAGTAACTGCTTGGGTTAGCCTTAACCCCAAGTGAATGCTCAAGAAATCCTATAAATAGAAAAAACCTCAAGATCATTTGGACGCATCTTCTATTCTCTTTTGTCTTGGTTCACACAGGTTCGACAGAAGGAGTTCGCTCAAGGGTCTGAAATCATAGGCAAAAGGTTCACTTTGGGTTAGGGTCTTTTGGATCTCGGTCACTCGCACATAACAGGGCATTCAGGTCCCTGGTCATTGGAACATAAGCCTGTGAGAGAAACTATAGACCCTTGGACACTAGCACAAAGGCTTATGGGGGCGATGATGGATTCAGAGATAGATCTAGAGGTATCGGTCCCTGGTCACTCGTACAGAGTGGTGCTGAGAGCGACTAGAACATCTCGGTCTCTCTCACAGCAACAGTAAGGGAGCGACTCTAGGCTTTTGATATATTATGCCACAGTCACACGTATAAAGACTTCCTGAGAGCGACGTTATAGTCATAGTCACTCGCATACAGTGACCGAGAGGGCGGTCAAGGAGTTTCGGTCGCACCAGTCAGCCATGATGAGGGTGACCAGAGTTTATATATAATATTTGACATCTTGGATTCAGTTGACTTCACTGATCTAGTAGATTTGGGTTTCTCTCTATTGTTATACAAATTTTTAGATTTGATTTGTTAGTTCCCGCTGCAAACATATGTATTGGGCTCATTGACAGTAACATCAATGCTCAACAATGTCTGGCACAGTGACAACAGTATACAGCAGTTGACATCAATTTGTGACAGCACATTACAACCATCAATATGAGGGTTGTGATTCCTAACATGATTAGATCTATTTCATAGATATCATTATTGTTTTACTGCATAGATAAAGTCAAGGATCATTGTACTCTCTTTTGCTGCATCATTTAACGACGATCTAAGAAGAAGAATATTTGCAAGGGTTTTCCCCATAGTGGGTTTTTCCCTAGTCTTAGACCAATTCTAGTGTCTCTATGTGTGTGTATGATTTCTTCTATTGCTCCTTTTATGTTCCGCTGCATTGATGATGATGGTGATGTTGTTTATTTCTATGTAATTGCATATTTTGATGTATAATTATGTAGATCTGAATAATGTAATGATGATATGGGGTGAACTTAAAGTATTAATGGTGAAATACAATTATCAAAGTAAAGAACAATGTTTCTGTAAGAAAATTTAACATGGTATAGGAGTTGGGCTAAAGAAAAGTCATGGAGGTCACCTTGATGATGACACCATTGATGGAAGCAAGAAGAGGATGGTGAATACCTAAAATAATTCTAAAGTTTGAAGAAAATCTTAGGTAACTTAATTATCAGGGTTTGATGGATTCTATGAGGTTAGGGTTGAAGAGAAAACCTTGGTTTATGGAAACTATATGAGATATCGAACCTAGTATGGTCAATAAGAATATGCTCAAGCACTTGTGGGAGATTTGATGAAGTCCTAGATGGGATAATCCTTAGCAGACCTAGTTGGATACTTGAAGAAAACATTGGCATATGGACCACGGACGTTGATGGCTCTTGAAAATTGGTTCAAGAGGGAGAGAAACACCTCTCATTGAAGATAAGTATTTCTTGACTTACGATGCTTCTTACTTGTTAGACTTATGGATATGATGATTATTGCTTGTACTTCTTGCATATGTATTTGAGTATGTGGATTTTTCTAACCTCCTTAATGAGATGAGATGTGTAGATTCTTCTTGAGGATCATTTTGAGATGCATATCTGGAAAGAGATGAAGAGGTACTTGATAAAAAGATGACAAAGTGCTTCAAGCGGCCTATGTCTAATGAGTAGGTGCTAAAGTACCTGAAGACCTCAAGGTATGCATGGTATGTTGTGTTTCATCTATTGGCTCGATAAGCCCTAAGGTATGATGAGAATGCCTCTTTCTTTAATGACTCATACATGCATATGAAAGTGACTTGGATATATGTATCCTATGATGAAATTATGCACTTGGTGTTGAAAATTTTGACCTTCTTGAATTCTATGAGGCTATCTAATGTTGATACATTGATACACTTGATGTTTGGCTAACATCTATGATCTATCTGTTGGATATCTTGATCCTATAAAGAAGGCTAGCACCTTGGTTATATAAAATGATACTATTGATACTTGTCATCATGGATTTCATATAGAAGGATAGTTCATTGACTCTTATACATGAGTCTTCCAGTAATGCTTGCGATAAGCATAATGAAAGCATATGGAAAGAGCGATTGACACTCTTGTTGTTTTGATAAAGCTTTATTGAATGACCTAATCTGATCTCATTGGTCATGAAGTTCATGGTAACCTTGATGTGAGAGGTATAAGTGTAATATTGATATTCCAGATCTCTTACTTCCTGTGGTCTTGTTTTGATGATATATGGTTAAAATGAATTTCCTAACTTGATCGAGTGACTTGATAGAAAATGTTATTGTGTTCATAATCTTTGAGATCTATCTGTTGCTTTGAGTCTAACATTTTATGAAAGATTGATGTCATGATGCTCACAACCATATGATTATGATCTAACAGATATTTTGTTGCATGACTCTAGTAGAGATAGGTTGCTTACATGAATGAAGATGAATGATGTAGATCCCCAGTCAAAAGGAGAATCACTTCTCAAGGTTCTTACCCTTATTACTATTTGTATTCTATGTTGTTGAAGTATGATTTATGTGCATCTGACAACATTTATCTACATCAGGGTCTTAGTTCAGAAGCTCATACAAAAATTAGGGTTTATGTTCAGGGCGCAATCACAAATCTAGGAGATCTCGTCCCTAGATGCATGCATGCTAAGGCATAGATAGCGTCCAGGTAGTTAAAATTTCTCTCATACTAACCTGAAGAGAGCGACTAGGGGTTTGACTGTTGTTGACCATCATCTGAAGCTTTCTGATGTCTAAATCATGATTTCCCTGACATAGTCTGACACTGTTAACTGATTTCTAAATTTGTTGAGCTAAATTGTTGAAAACATCAGTACCTCAGATGTATTGCAGATAACAACAATATCTGCTAGCAGGAAAAGGTTGAATGTTTTCTATAACGTGAACATGCAGACTAAACTTGTGTTTGCAAGTGACTAGGGCATACATATAGATATGTCACTATGTTTGTGCTACAAGAGGTTCGCATGATTTGGCATTACTGGTGTTTTGTCATGATGCTTGACAATAAATTTGAATTGATGATTGAGATATTCTTTGACTATAGATCTCTATATGATATTAATTTAGACTTGACCTGACGTCTAGTGATCTGATTTGACGATTGTCGATTTGCCTTGATATCAATACTATGTAGGCATGATGACTTATTTGAAGATTGACCTCCTTCTTCTTAGCACAATGGTTGAAATAATTATAGTTGTGATTTGGCATGAAAAATGGAAACTGCATTACTCATCCTTGGTGTATTCATTTGCACCTAGTGATGACATGACTTATATTATGATTAAGAGATTGACTTAATCAAGTTCGGATTGATAATGCATGACCTGTTGGCATGATCAAGTCATGATTTGATATGAGCCCCACCTATCTCCTAGTTGAAAGTATTAATACTATGATAATGATGATTTTGATAATGGTCGTGATTTGGCTAACCTTGTTGATTGATGGTACAACATTGAGTTATGGTTATGTTGACTTAGCAAAGGCATTATGCTTAGAGAATTGCAATCCATATATGTCTAGATTTGACAGTTTTCTGATGAAGTCAGAATGATTAGTTCCAAGGTATGGGTTTGATATTGATTATGGATTTGGTTTTATATCCTAATTATCTACTTATGACGGGTGATGAGCCTCTAATGATCTAAATCAGAGGGAGATGGCTTATGAAGCCTGAAATAATGTATCATGGCATGATGAATCGATTTCTGGAATTTGGGAAAGAAATTCCATATTGCAAAGCTATTGGAAAGTGCTTTTGAATAATGAAAATTACAAATCCTTGGATACTCAGATTTGAAATTCAAGATGTTGTTGAAATTGACATGGAATTTGACAGTTGAAGCATTGATATTTTGTTTTGAACATCCATCTATATATGTATAATGTACATAGAACCTAAATAAACTCATGAGTGAGTTGCTTCACTCGCATAGAGTTGCCACTGTGCATGCTTTGAAATATTTGCATGAGGTATTATATTTTGAGAATGAGATATTTCTCCTATGATATGTAACCGCATAGATGTATTGTTGATATTTGAGTTTATTGTTGATAAACATATTTGGATGCTACTTTAGTATGTGATCCGCCATAATATCTTGGATGAAAGTTCCATAGCATGACCAAGGTTGATCATGATGTTTCTAACATGGCTAGTTGTGAGGCAGGATACAAAAGCTCCTTAGAGAGTTGTTTGAGCATGATCTATATATGACATGGATACATTATGATGATCAGATTTGCAGTAAGTCGCATATTTATAATTGGGACCGAGCTACTCTCATAGATTGAGACACTGCAGCTGCTCGAAACAAGCTCAGGCTTGTGATTGGCACCGCCTTGAGAGGGAGGATGATTATGGTATCCTTTTTTTATTCATATAATTATATATGATCTGACATGATATTTGATTTGATTCTCTGTATGAATAATAATAGCTTCTATTGAGACAATTTGATGATGAGAACAACATTGATCGAGGACATTGAGAAAACTCTTCCTACCCTTCTTGAGCTCCCAGGGTGAGGAATTGAGATAGAGGGCTCCTTGGGTCAAGGGAACTCTAGACAATAGGGCATTATCCTATCTGTTACCTAGGGTAGAAGAATGTTGTTCCCCTATCTTTATAGGGTTATAGAATGCTGCTCCCCTCTTGGTCTTTGCAAATTATACCCCAGTTGGCATCATACACTCAAGCAAGCCAGCTTAATGGGAATACCACTCCTCGTTTTGGCCAACGAATTGACAGTGTACTTGGGGTGTACAACCCAAGTCAATTATGATGCAGGTGTTCTACCACATGACTATTTTGGTTCATCGATGGGAAGATCATTAGGAAATTGTAACAACCCACAATAAACATGTAATTAATCAACTAATTAACATCAAGTTCAAACTATGAGTAGCACTTACCTATGTTTGAAGTCTGCTTACCGCAACAAGGTTTTGGGGATGACTCTCCACCCAACCGTAGGTTCAATTGCGCAAGGACTTGCTACAACTGGCCACCCCTGAGCCCTCAATCAACGTACTGCTGCCAGTCACTCCTCTATCTTAGAACACCATTCTCCCAAGAGAATCAATGAAAGAATCTTGGAATGATGGAATGCCTCTCATCTTCCTCCTCATCTATTAAATAGAGCAAACATTGGAAGGGGAACCACATGCACACACTCCATGTGTCAACATGCAACTTTACTACTTTCTTGTTTTATTCTTTTGTTTTTACTTTTTGATAGCTTTACTGATTTTTTACTGCTTTCTTGTTTCATTCTTATTTATATTTATTTAGAGCATGTAATTAATTTATTATTATTTATTATTTATTTACTATTACTATTTTTTTATTTATTTTTTATTATTTATTTAATATTATATTATATTATTTATTATTTTTATTATTTATTATTTATTATTTATTATTAAGGGACATTACATTTATTTTGTTATTTATTACTTCATGTCACAGTCCCAACACCCTCTGCTAAACTGGTATAACCAACAGGCATCAAAAGTTTCACAACACCTGGGAAATCCCAAGGAATCTCTGTCCTTTTTCCCACTTTCAAAACTAGGCATAAGCCTCCTCGGTCTGTATCCTAGTCCAAGGCTGGCCCCAAGGCTCGCGCCTAACTCAGACCTCATCTGCCCCCAAGGCCCCAAGGCAGGCATTCGGTATAGTGCTCAATGTCTCCGGGCATCTCACAAGGTTGGCCCACTCCCTCCACAACTCACTAAGGTGCACAACCCCAGGCATCGAAGTCCTTACACCCCCACCAGACTTTGGCATCCCAATATAATACTAGGCACCTAGCCTTCAATATCAGGCACTTGGCCTCCTCAAGATGGTCCCATATCCCTCAAGAGCTATCCATCTAGAGCTATACAAGACAAAGGAACCATTGGCATATGTAGTGTTGATTGAGTTTGTCCCCAGCCCATATGGTGTTACTTATTCTCCTTCGTGCGTATGGGCTCGCAAGAGATCATCAAATAAATCAGCCCTCTCGGACCATTTGTGGAGTCCTGTGAATCATCACACCTCAACATGCAACCAATGCATTAGCCATACCATCATAATCCACATGCCAAGTCTTGCATGTCATCATGAGAACATTCATCATTGTTAATCACAACATTATGAATAATAATGAATTGCATGCTCATGCATGTCATAAATTTGTATGCAACTATCACATGCTTCACCTTATGAAATACCCTCATAAGTTATAACATCAACATATTTGCATCAAGACATATCATGACTTCACATAATGAATCACATGTCAATAAACCTCATATTATAGCATCATAATTCCTATGCTACATTATGCATATCATATCCATCAAGAGTACCTATCATCACGTAGTAAACGAATATGTCAATATACCTTGACCTAACATCATAATGCCCATGCATATCATCATCATCCTAAGGATACATCATCACTATTGTAACAACTATATAAATATGAACCACATGTGCATGATTACCCTTATACCATCATATCATCAATATGAGAAACATCTCATTACTTATCAAATATAGAATAATACTCTATAAGCATTTTTTTATCATGATTCATTAGAAAAATTATGAACTAAGATTATCAACTATGAACTAAGATTATTCAACATCCATCTAGGATCTATATTATCTCATCAGTGTTATTAGTGTTATGACTTCATCAATGATACCAATTACTTTTCAATAATCATTTCTACTTCTTTCAACTAGGAAGTTGACCATTTACACCATAGGTGTAATCATCTAAGTACATCGTTAAATTTCACATGAGCCTCATCATCTTGAGTCTTAATCTCTCGTTATACAATCATTATTTAAATCTTCTATCTCAAAATTAAAATCCCTTGGTTTTTACATCCATTTACCCTTTGGCTTACCGATTCCAATACTGCTATATGCAATTGCATATAAACACTAGGTCATCATGATTTAATTTTATATCATGCTTAATTTACTTGCATGAGGGTTTGTTGATCCATGTTGACTTATACCTACATCATTTAACAATTATCATTTTCATCCCCCAAAAATATTTTCTTATCTCGTCAAGTTCCTATCTCAATACCACTTGATTGCTTTATCGTAAATTCACCCTTCATCAAGTTGGGCAAAAGACTCTTTCTCATTAAATAGTATCATTATTTTAGATTTTGAAACAGTTGGAAACACTACTACCATCATTGTCCATGAAAAATTTAAATGTGTGGTGTTATGTGGAAACAACCTCTTTTAATGCTATGGGAACAAAACTTCTTCACATTTTTTAAACTATGTAGATCATCACTATGACCATTACCAATCATGTTTCTCGATCCACTTATCAATACCCTTAAAAGAAATTTCTTCTTGATAGAACATCCCTTCATTTCCTCCTACCAGATATTCATAGATATATTTTTATTTTTCTCCTAGTCTTAATTTCCTAATATTCCATGTCTATTAGCTTCAAAAATGGAAATTTCTTCACTTCATTCTATTGTATTAAATTGACTTTAATTTCTCACCTCCAGTCATTGTGGTTTCTTTTCCTCCTCTCTTAAAAACATAGCACTGATATACTTTGGAAATGTTGTTACTATTTCCCAACTTGGGTAATACCTGATAAATAAATTCATTAAGATGGCTACCAAATGTAATCTGCTTATCATTTCCTGTTTTAAGACATCAACATAATAAAATTGCCTGATCATTCATCTTGTTATCCATAATTCATTCATATAGTTAGTCACCTATGGAAAACTTTACAATGTGGCTCTCCCATTAGAGGGAAAACTGTTATAGATGTTGTCATGCACACAACTTATCTTCTCCAATCATTCTATTTTATCATACCTTCCAGGTTCCTTAAAAATGACCTTCATTATTACCATGATTGTTCAACTTCATTAGTTAATTGCCAATATTTTCTTCTTTATGTGTATCATCCTTAGATAGACCTTATAGTGATACCTTTAGAGTACCAAGTTATGATTATACCAAATTCTTCCATTATGTTCTAAAATAGGTTGCCTCTTCTTATTGATTTCTTACCCTTGTTGTGACACTTCCTCTCAACCACCTTAAGTATCTATCTAGCACCAAGTTGGCCATAATCACATGAGCTATCATTAGTTATCATCATTAGAAAATTTGCAAGTTTTTCCTTTCCATTTCTCCTTAGACAACTTTATCCAATATATGCAATTAACCTTGAATCACGAAACCTCATGTAACATTATACTCAACATCATAACAGTTAATTAAACTAAACTGAAATCATAGTGTACGATTTAGATGTATCATAAAGTTTAAACAATAAAACATGCTTTAGATGCTCCATAAAAGTATCTGTCTTAGCTAAGTAAGCAATCAATCTACTCATTAAAATCCATCAATGTAAATTTTGAAGAATATGATCTACCAGATGTGATAAAGAAACCAAGTAAGCAAGCAATCAATCTACTCATTAAAATCCATCAATGTAAATTTTGAAGAATATGATCTACCAGGCATAAGGTAAAGTAGTGTAGAGGCTAAATTAAAAGTAATGTAAAAATCATGAACATATTTCTATGATTGACCATTTCCAATTTAAAAAGTAACAAAATTCTGAACATGCAAGAGTCACAAAAACAAAAGACAACATATTAAAGAAAATAGACAGGGATATTAAAGATATTAAAGAAAACCTAACAGTTTCCATAATAAACCCATACTATAATGACAAATCTCGTGCAGCTCCAAGCATCCCTTATTAAACTCCAATTTATGTCCACCTTATAATTAACTCCAATTTGATCCATTGTACACTAAGTGGATAATGATCAGATAAGATTTTATTGAGCCACCACAACATGCTAGAATTGAACCCTTTGACGATAGCGGGCCCGATTTCAACTGCTGCCCCGCAATTGCATTGGCAGGAATGGAACTTGGGTTATAAAGTTAGCAAAGTGAACAACTGAACATAATTCAAATAGGAAACTGTTTTACACGCTTAAAAAAAATCAAGATGACCATCTTTCCTATCTTATTTGAATAAACAAAAAATTCATTAGAACAAAATGCTCCCTTGGCAGAGAGAAAAATAGAGCATTAAACATTTCCATGTTCCATTTTTCATGAATTCTTGTGGATGTAAGGGAATAGAAATCAATTAAAAATACTAGCAAATGGGAATGATCAAAACCTCCTCTACATCACAGAGCTAAAGAAATTGAGTTTTGCAAAAGGAGTTCATTCATTGAACGTAGTAATCCAATTTTTTTTTCAAAACCCCGATTTCGATGAATCTCATAACTGGTTAAATCACCACCATTCATCGAAGTGATGCAATTGCTTGAAACCCTTAAGTGGGGCGGCAGGGGAATCAAATAATTAGCCAAAATAAGACACCTCCTTTAAATTAGACATAATAGAGCTCGAAATTCAACTTCATTTCCATCTCACAGATTAAGAAAGCTAGAACAAACTGTGCATTTTCGAAAAAATTGGAGAATGGTGCGAATATTGATCATTACTTGACCAAAACAAACCACTAAGGCATACCGGAACCCTAGAACCCAGCATCATAAACAACCGCTTTGCACAACCAGTATCCCAAATCTCTATCCTGGAAAGTCACTTCAAAGACCTAACTTATATTTCCCTGCACTGACATTTAATTAAAAACATTCCAGATGCATCTTACTGCTCTCTAAATCCTCTGGATACAATTCCGGCAAATGAAAACAAAGATCTGCTAGTATTGGAAATTACTCATAGGAATGACTTTAAAAATGAACAACATCAAAATATAACTATGCAACCAGTATGCACTGAATAAAAAATATTTACGTGTATAGCGACGGTTTGTAGAACATGCAGCCTCCCAGAAGTAACGATCCTGTGACTTTCAAAACAAGTCGAGTTAAAAAATCCCAACAAAACAAAATAAAAGATAAAAATAAAAAATCTTTTTTTTTTAAGATGCCCATAGGCCCTAAGGGTTGAACCTCCTCTGATACCATATGTAACAACCCACAATAAACATGTAATTAATCAACTAATTAACAACAAGTTCAAACTATGAGTAGCACTTACCTGTGGTTGAAGTCTTCTTACTGCAACAAGGTTTTGGGGACGACTCTCCACCCAACCGTAGGCTCAATTGCACAAGGACTTGCTACAATTGGCCACCCCTGAGCCCTCAATCAACGTACTACTGTCAGTGACTCCTTTGTCTTAGAACACCATTCTCCCAAGAGAATCAATGATAGAATCTTGGGATGATGGAATGCCTCTCATCTTCCTCATCTATTAAATAGAGAAAACATTGGAAGGGGAACCACATGCACACACTCCATGTGTCAACATGCAACTTTATTGCTTTCTTTTTTTATTCTTTTGTTTTTACTTTTTGATAGATTTACTGATTTTTTACTGCTTTCTTGTTTTATTCTTATTTATATTTATTTAGAGCATGTAATTAATATATTAATTTATTATTATTTATTATTTATTTACTATTACTCTTTTTTGTATTTTATTGTTTATTATTTATTTAATATTATATTATATTATTTATTATTTATTATTTTTATTATTTATTATTTATTATTAAGCGACATTACAGCAATAGGATGGGTTGAGATAACCTAATATGATTTTGGGTTGAGGGTAATCTCCCTGATGAAATTCCAGGGTTGAGGGTGTACTCCCCTGTGTGATGAGTTATCCTATTGCTCAGTATGGGTGGAAGTTATTGTTGGGTTGTGTTATATTCTTTCCATGTAGTTAACAGGGGGTTTGAGGGGCACCCGTAACCCCACTTTATGGGGTCCGGGGTAGCGCCCCAGAAAATTTTGGTTTTGGACCCTATGTTAGGTTGGGCGGATCCACTTATGGTTTTGTGCATGATTTTCGCACATGTTTTTTGGACGCAATGGTTTTCAGTCCATGGTAATGGACGCGATGGTTTTCGGTCCATGGTATTGGACGCGATGGTTTTCGGTCTATGGTATTGGATGCTTCGGCATGTATAAATATGTATTATAACATTGAAAGGAACATAATGAAAAAAGTAAGTTGGTAGTCCCGGTTTTGGGATACAGGGGAAAATCTTTGTGTATATGTGTTTTATGTGTTCTGCTCTCGCATTATTTCTTTTCTGTGTTTTAGAATTCGTATGTAGGTAATTTTTGTAAGGGGTTAAAACCTACATTTGGTATTAGAGCATATTTGGCTTCAAGGGGACGCCTTTGTTGCTAAGGGTTTTGCTCGAGCCTGTGGTAGACCGTATTTAGTGGGAGATCTGCGAGATCAATTCTGGTGGTGAAAGAAGATGGCGAGCAGTGGAAAGATAGAGATCGAGAAATTTAATGGTCAGAGTTTTGAGTTGTGGAAACTCAAGATGGAGGATCTGTTGGTGGATAAAGATCAGTGGATCGTGGTAGCTCCGGGTACTAAACCAACGGGAGTGTCCGATGAAGAATGGAAGAAGTTGGATCGGAAGGCAAAGAGCACAATACGATTTTGTGTCTCAGATTCAGTATTGCTGAATGTATCAGGGGAAACTACAGCAAAGGATTTGTGGGACAAGTTAGGGACTTTGTACCAATCTAAGTCCCTAGTGAATAAATTGTTCATATGGAAAAAGCTGTATAACCTGAGGACGAAAGATGGAGACTCGGTGATAGAGCATCTGGATGCATTTAATACTGTGGTAAGTCAATTAGCATATGTTGATATTAAAATTTCAGATGAAGATAAGTGCATCAGTTTGTTGTGTTCTCTACCAGATTCGTGGGATAGTCTGGTTATTTCAATAGGTAGCATTGCAACTGCCTTGCAGTTTGATGAAATAGTCTCAGCCTTGCTAACGGAGGAGATGAGATGGAAAAATATGGAGAGACAAAATGGTGATGTCTTGCTTGTATGAGGACTTTCCCAGAATAGAAACAAAAATAAGTCATCGAGTGGGAGACCCAAATCTAGAGGGAGATCTAAATCTCCAGGAAAACCTGTAAAGGTGGTGTGCTGGAAATGTGGAAAGGAAGGCCACTTCAAAAGGGATTGTAAATCTAAAGCTCATGACAAAGGAAAGGGATCTGATGAGGCTCCTTCTGTAGAGGCAAAAACCACCTCAAATGAAGGTGGGGATGTGTACTTGGGTTCTTCAAGTACACATGTAGATCATGAGGCATGGTTGATTGACTCAGGTGCATCCTTTCACTTCACTCCCCATAGAGATTGGTTCTGAGAGTATGAGAAATATGATGGTGGTGATGTCTTCTTGGGGGATGACAGGAAGGCTAGAATCATTGGTCGTGGAAAAGTAAAGTTGAAGCTACAAGGTGGAAGGGTTAGAACACTTCCGGGTGTTCTACATATTCCTGCATTAGCCAAAAATCTTATTTTTGTTAGTAAGCTGGATGATGCAGGTGTAAAAATAGTGTTCGATAAGGATACCTGCAAGATGGTTCAGGGAGCACTGGTATTGATGCAAGGAGTTTGGATTGGAACTTTGTACAAGCTGCAACATAGCATTGTTGATGATGGGTGCAACAGTTCCATGGTTCCTGAAAGTGGAGCAGAAAATCTAGTGGTCTCTAGAGAAAAGACCATGTTGTGGCATCAAAGGCTTGGACATATTGGAGAGAAGGGCCTTCGAATACTTCATGGTAAAGGTATGGTAGAAGGTATGAGTAATAGCTCTCTGGATTTTGATTTCTATGAAAATTGTGTACATGGGGAGCAGAATTAGGTGAGTTTCCCCTATGGTAGTAAGAGGGTGAAACAGATATTAGAACTTGTGCACAGTGATGTATTTGGCCCTATGAAAGTTCCATCACTGGGTAAGTCTATGTACTATGTATCATTTATAAATGACTTCTTAAGGAATACATGGATATATTTCCTTAAGAAGAAATCTGAAGCCTTTGACAGGTTTAAAGAATTTAAGGCTCTCGTGGAAAATCAGACAGAGAAGAAGATAAAGGTGCTGAGGATAGATAATGGTGGAGATTTTTGCAGCAAGAAATTTGAATAATTCGGTAATAAGTGTGGTATAGCATGACAGAAGACTACTACATATGCACCTCAGCAAAATGGAGTTGCAGAAAGAATGAATAAGACGTTGATGGAAAGGGCAAGAAGCATGCTCAGTGGTGCCGGGTTAGGATAGGAATTTTGGGCAGAGGCGGTGGATACTGCATGTTACCTGGTCAACAGGTCACCTTCATCAGTGTTGGAGGATAAGACTCCACAAGAGGTATGGAATGGTAAGAAACCCTCTCTTTCACATCTGAGGGTATTTGGATGTGATGCATATGTACATGTTCCAAAGGAGAAAAGAACAAAGTTGGATAGTAAATCTGAAAAGTGCATCTTTATTGGGTATAAGGATGGTTTAAAGGGTTATAAGCTTTGGAACCCAGTAACAAGGAAAGTTATGTACAGCCGAGATGTGGTGTTCATAGAGGTGAAAGATGTTATTAAACATGAATTCCAACCAAAGGAACCTGAGAAGATAGAGTTTGAGCTAAAGGAGGAAGAATCAGACTCTACAGCGGAGGAGGAATCAGAAGATGAAGAGCCACAAACTCTGATTGTGAGAAGATCAGTTCGAGAAAGAAGTCAGCCAGAAAGGTATAGTCCATCTGCTTTCTGTTCAAATTTTTCTTTGTCTGTTACTGATGATGATCCCAGAACTGTGAAGGAAGCAGTGGATTCAGAGGATGGAAAACTCTAGAAAGAGGCCATGGTTGATGAAATGGCATCTTTGCACAAAAATGAGGCTTGGGATCTGGTGGAGTTGCCGGTTGGAAGGAAACCCATTGGCAGAAAATGGGTGTTCAAAAAGAAGACAAATGCAGAAGGAAAAGTGGAGAAATACAAAGCTCGGTTGGTAGAAAAAGGTTATTCCCACGTGTCGGGAATTCATTTTGGTGATATTTTTTCTCCTGTTGCCAAGGTAACTTCTATTAGATTACTTTTATCTGTTGCTGCTGCTTTTGATTTTGAGGTAGAACAGATGGATGTGAAGACAACATTTCTTCATGGGGATCTGGAAGAGGAGATCTACATGAAGAAACCTAAAGGCTTTGCGGTGAAGGGTAAGAAAGAACTAGTATGTAAGTTAAAGAAGTCTCTATATGGGTTAAAACAGTCACCAAGGATGTGGTATCAGAAATTTGATACATTTATACGGGGACTTGGCTTCACCAGAAGCAAAGTAGATCACTGTGTGTATTTTAAATTAATTGGTGACCGTGTTGTTTATCTGGTCTTGTATGTGGATGATATGTTGTTGGTTGGAAATGGCAAAGAAGTTATCCAGGATTTGAAGACCCAATTGTCCTCCAAATTCGACATGAAAGATCTTGGTGCTACAAACTAAAATTTGGGCATGGAAATTAAAAGAGATCGAGCAAAGAGGAAGCTCTGGTTAAACCAGAGGAAGTATGTCGAGACAATATTACAAAGGTTTAATATGCAGGATAATAAACCGGTGAAGGTTCCTATTCCTGTAGGTGTGAGGTTATCTGCTCAACAGTGTCCCAAGACACAAGAAGAGGAAGAGGACATGTCTCGTGTTCCATATGCAAGTGCAGTCGGTAGCCTGATGCATGCAATGGTCTGTACTAGACCAGACATTGCACATGCAGTGGGAGTATTGAGCAGGTTTATGTCAAAACCAGGGAAGGAGCACTGGACAGCAGTGAAGCGGGTTTTCAAGTATTTGCGTGGCAGTAGTGATTATGGTTTGTGCTACCAAGGAAGACCAGGATTAGACAGAGTGTTGGATATTCATGGCTTTGTTGATGCATATTGGGCTGGAGATCTGGATCAAAGAATATCTACAAGTGGGTATGTGTTTAACCTATTTGGAGGTGCAGTCAGTTGGATGAGTAAGAAACAATTTGTAGTGTTACTATCAACTACAGAGGTAGAATACATGGCAGCCACTCATGCAAGCAAGGAAACAGTTTGGTTGCAAAGATTGTGTTCAAGTATGGGGTTAGTACAAGAAGCTATAAGGATAGACTATGACAGCCAAAGTGTAATTTTCTTGGCAAAGAAACTTGCATATCATTCAAAGAAAAAGCACATTGATGTTCAATATCACTTTGTGAGGGATATGATAGAAGACAAAAATGTGTTGCTAGTAAAGGTGGACACTGAAGAATACTGCAGATGCATTGAAAAAATCTGTGAGCTTTGAGAAGTTCTCTTGGTGTAGAGAAACAATGGGCATTTCAGGGCTGGAAAAATGACTAAGCTCTCTTGTGGCCCCCTGTGAAAAGAAAACAACAAGTGGGAGAATGTTGGGTTGTGTTATATTCTTTCCACGTAGTTAACAGGGGGTTTGAGGGGCACCCGTAACCCCACTTTATGGGGTCCAGGGTAGCACCCCAGAAAATTTGGTTTTGGACCCTATGTTAGGTTGGGTGGATCCACCTACGGTTTTGTGCATGATTTTCGCACATGTTTTTTGGACACAATGGTTTTCAATCCATGGTATTGAATGCAATGGTTTTCAATCCATGGTATTGGACGTGATGGTTTTTGATCCATGGTTTTGATCCATGGTATTGGATGCTTCGGCATGTATAAATATGTATTATAACATTGAAAGGAACATAATGAAAAAAGTAAGCTGGTAGTCCCGGTTTTGGGATCCAGGGGAAATCTTTGTGTATATGTGTTTTATGTGTTCTGCTCTCGCATTATTTATTTTCTGTGTTTTACAATTCGTATGCAAGTAATTTCTGTACGGGGGTAAAGCCTATAGTTATTTCTCCCTGATGTGGTTCCAGGTTGAGACATGCTCCTTGATGATATGCTCTCCAATGATGATTGATTATGCTTGATGATGATATTCCATGTAGTAGCCCACCGACAAAGATTCCAGATAGAATCCTAATTGGATAAAGGGTGGTAGCTTAAACTCCCCTCTAGTAACAAACTCTTCTTCTTCTAAGATCTGAGAATGTTCATCACATGAGCAGGAACAATCAAGAATAAGCAAAGGATGGATCGAGATGTATAATGATGATTTGTGATTATGAGACACTTGAGATGGATATGGCATGATTACTACATGACAGAGATGATCCGTGATTATTCGTGATGACACTCGAAGATTCCAAAATAGCATATTGTTCAATGGACAGATATTGGCAGGTGGAATTCTCCCTAGTTGAGAGGAAGTGTTAATTTTTTCAACTGCGGTAAAATTCCACCTTGGATAGCTCAAATGGCGGAGATAATGATTGCATTAAATTACTCTTTTTGAGAGGACCAAAATGACCTAAAGATCACCCAATTTGGTTAAGCATAAGTTGAGTTATGAATTATTTTATTCATTCATGTATTATGGAATGAGTCGGCCCTAACCACATGAGTAACTGCTTGGGTCAGCCTTAACCCAAAGTGAACCCTCAAGAAAGCCTATAAATAGAAGATACCGCAAGATAATTTGAACACATATTCTCTTCTCTTTTGTCTTGGTTCATGAAGGTTCCATGAAAGGATTTCGCTCAAGGGTCTGAAATCACAGGCAAAAGGTTCGCTTTGGGTTAGGGTCTTCTGGATCTCGGTCGCTGGCATAGAATAGGGCATTCTAGTCCCTGGTCGCTGGCACATAAGCCTATGAGAGTGACTATATACCCTTGGATGCTTGCACAAAGGCTTATGGGAGTGACTATGGCTTCAGAGACAGATCTAGAGGTATCGTTCCCTGGTAGCTCGCACAAAGTGGTCCTGAGAGAAACCAGGACATCTTGGTCACTCGCACAACAATAGTAAGGGAGCAACTCTGGGTTTTTGCTATATTATGCTACAGCCGCATGCATAAATACTTACTGAGAGTGACCCTGCAGTCACAGTCGCCCGCATACAGTGACCGAGAGAATGACCAAGGAGTTTCGGTCGCACATAGTCAGTCGTGATGAGGGCAACCAGAGTTCAGATCTAAGATTTGAAATCTTGGATTCAGTTAACTTTAGTGATCTGTAGATCTAATTTGTTAGTTTCTGCTACAAATATATGTATTGGGTTCATTGATAGTAACAACATTGCTAAACAGTTTCTGGCACAGTGACAACAATATACAGCAGTTGACATAAGTTTTTAACAGCACATTACAACCATCAGTATGAGGGTTCTGATTCCTAACATGGTTAGATATGTTTCATAGATATCATTATTGTTTTACTACATATATAAAGTCAAGGATCATTGTACTCCCTTTTGCTACATCATTTGATTATGATCTAAAAAGAAGAAGATTTGCAAGGGTTTCCTCATAGTGGGTTTTTCCCTAGTCTTCGACCAATTTTGGTGTCTCTATGTGTGTGCATGCTTTCTTCTATTGTTCCTTTATGTTCTGTTGCATTGATGATGATGGTGATGTTGTTTCTTTCTATGTAATTGCATATGTTGATGTATAATGACGTAGATCTGAATAATGTAATGATGATATGGAGTGAAATTAAAGTATTAATGATGAAATGAAATTATCAAAGTAAATAACAATGTCACCCTAAGAAAATTTAACACCTTCAAATCCAAGGAGGGTATTTTTGAATGGTTGGTCATGCCTTTTGGGTTAATGAATGCCCTTGCAACCTTCATGAGATTGATGGATTAAATCTTGTGACCCTTCACCAATGCATTCATGGTGGTGTATTTAGATGACATCTTGATCTTCAACTGAAGTTGGGAAGAGCACTTCCACCATATTCGACAGGTCCTCCAAACCCTGCGACAACACAAGTTGTGTGCCAATCTGGAGAAATGCACTTTTGGCATGACCCTAGGTTCAATATTTGGGGTACATCATTTATGAGAATGGTGTGCATGTGGACCCAGCCAAGATACAAGTCATTCGGGATTGGCCAGCCCCAACCACTCTAACAAAGCTCTGCAACTTTCTGGATCTTGCCAATTTCTACCATAGGTTCGTGTTGGGGTTCTCTCATATCACTTGGCCTTTAAGTCAAGTCACCAGGGGCGGATTGAAAGCAAAGTTATTTTGGTCTGAAACCCAACATAAGGTGTTTGTTGAATTGAAGCAGTGCCTCTACTCTGCACCAGTACTCACATTACCAGACCTGTAGCAACCATTTGAGATTGAGACAGATGCCTCTGACTATGTTATTGGTGCATTTCTTACTCAGTAGGGGCATCGAGTGGCTTACCATAGTGAGACAATTTCAGACACAGTACGAAAGTATCCCAGCTATGACAAAGAAATGTATTTCATTGTGTAGGCCTACCATCAATGGAAGCATTACATTCTGGGGAAGGAAATAGTCATCCACATAAACCACCGACCCCTGTAGTTCATACAAACACAAGGGAAGTTGCATAATGATCACCATTAGAAATGGTCCACATACCTGCAACAATTCCATTTGAACATTAAGTACAAGAAGGGCAGCACCAATAATTTTGCAGACTACCTTAGCCGACCACCATTCATAGCACTGATCACTGTGCTCTACTCCTGTGAGAATGGGACTTTGGGGTGGCCGCATCTTTACGAGAGTGATATAGAATTTGGAAACACATACCAAACACTCCTAGAAGGTAAGAAAGTTCCAAATTTTCACCTCCAAGATGCATTGTCATGCCACATGGGACACATTTGTGTTCCTTCAAGAGAGCGTGCCAAGATGATTTGGGAGGCACACTACTGTCAGGTCACTGGACACTTTGGAGTAGAGAAAATAGTGCCAGTACTGTAGAAGCATTTTTACTGGCTGAACCTTCCTCAAGATGTAGTGAGGTACATTAAATCCTGCACTTCCCATGCCATTACCAAACCAACTATCAAGAAGCAAGGCCTATATACTCCTTTGCCTACTCCTAGTCGACCTTGTGAATCCATATCCATGGATTATATGTCGAGCCTTTTTCTACTAGGCATGGAAAAGATTGTGTTTTCATGGTCATCGAAATATTCTCTAAGATGGCCATTATGGCAGCCTGCAAGAAGAGTATCACTACAGAGGCCACTGCTACGCTCTTCTTTGAGCGAGTGTGGGTACACTTTGGGATTCCATAGTCCATTGTCTTAGATCAGGACAACAGATTCCCAAGTGCATTTTGGTCAAGTCTTTGGTCGATGTTGGATGCCAAACTCACTAAGTCCATGACTTTCCATCCCCAAACTAATGGCCAAACAGAGGTCATCAACAGGATGATCATACACATTATGCACATGTACAACTCAAAGCATCCACACACATGGGATGAAAGCCTCCCATATTTCCAACACAACTACAACAAAGGTCTCCACAACTCAACGGGCCACAACCCCTTTCAGGTAGGGCTAGGACTTCAACCATTACATCCCATTGATGTGGCCATACCATTTGCAGCTACTCAAATAGATTCATCTCATGTCCAGTCTGAAGTCGACAGGGCTAACAGCTTCATTGAGTGCATTCAACACATCCGCCATCAGGTCCATGATATATTGGATAGATTCAATGCTAATTACAAGTAATGCCATGATCAACATCGGGTACCGCACAAGTTCTAGGTGGGCAACAAAGATTGGATACATTTGCAGAAGGAGCGCCTCTTTGGACCCCACCACAAGCTTCACCCACTTCGATATGGGCCATACACCATCACCAAGGTTCTAGGGGACAATGCCTTTGAGCTCATCATTCCATCGTTCCTTGATCTGGACCTAGTATTCAATGTAGAACGCCTTCCGTCATAATTTCCACCATTGTTGGACACAGCTGACATTGCAGAACAACTCACACCAATAGAGCTAAAACCATACTGCATGGAATAAACCACAATTGATCGAATCATGGACACACATATCAAGAACACTCGCGAACAGAAGATACAACTATATCAGGTTGTCAAAGCTAGCCAACTCTTGCACCAAGGCAAGTGGCTCATCAGGGACTAAGTTCAACAGAAGTTTCCCCATCTCATGGAGGCACTCAACGCAATGGGAACCATTTCTTCCTAAGGGGGGAGCACTGATCCATGTAGATATTGGTGGCCACCAACCTATTCCACTTGGATCCCCAACATTGTCTCTTTCAGTTTCTCAGTTTCCTTAATTGTAGAACAATTTACCTTTTTGGCAGTTTTCAAGTCTTGAACTTCCAAAGTCATTTTTTAGGCCCTCGAATAAATATTTCTAACAAGGTATTGTGTGCATCAAACAAAGATCGTATGCCAAATTTATGACCCCAGGAAGTTGATGTACCAATTTACCCAAACAGGGCCATAGTTTTGGCACTTCATCTCCTAGGGTAGGTTTTGGGAAGTTTAGGGTTTTCCATCATTTCTCAATAATAAATAAGCCTTCGAGCCTCATTGTAACATAGTTTAGAGGCATGTAGCTGCCACATTTCTTCTCGGATATAAGCTTGTTGGGTTGTGTTATATTCTTTCCATGACTAGCTACCCTAGTTAATCGGGGGCTTAGAGGGGGGGCGGAGCCCCCCTTCGTTACGTCGATTGCGTAGTGGGGGTTATAGGGGGTTTGAGGGGGGCAGGTAGCCCCCCTCTATAGGGTCCAAGGCAGTGCCCTAGGGAAATTTTTTTTTTTGGACCCTATATTAGGTGGGCGGACCTACCTATGGTTTTGTGCATGTTTTTTGCACATGGTTTTGGGCACGATGGTTTTCGGTCCATGATATTGGATGCTTTGGCATGTATAAATATGTATTGTAACATTGAAAGGAACATAATGAAAAGTCAATCTGGTAGTCTCGGTTTTGGGATCTAGGGGAAAATCTCTATGTATATGTGTTTTATGTGTTATGCTCTCGCATTGTTTATTTTCTATGTTTTAGAATTCGTATGCAAGTAATTTTTGTATGGGGTTAAAACCTACATTTGGTATCAGAGTTGTTTTGGCTTCAAGGGGACGCCTTTGTTGCTGAGGGGTTTCGCTCGGGCCTGTGGTAGACCCTGTTTAGTGGGAGATCTGCGGGATCAATTCTGGTGGTGAAAGAAGATGGCGAGCAGTGGAAAGATAGAGATCAAGAAATTTAATGGTTAGAGTTTTGAGTTGTGGAAACTCAAGAGGGACGATCTGTTGGTGGACAAAGATCAGTGGATCGCAGTAAATCCGAGTACTAAACCAAGCGGAGTGTCCAATGAAGAATGGAAGCAGTTGTATCATAAGGAAAAGAGCACAATATTATTATGTGTCTCAGATTCAGTATTGCTAAATGTATCAGGGGAAGCTACGACGAAGGCTTTGTGGGACAAGTTAGGGACTTTCTACCAATCTAAGTCTCTAGTGAATAAATTGTTCCTACGGAAAAAGCTATATAACCTGAGGATGAAAGATGGAGACTCGATGACAAAGCATCTGAACGCATTTAATATTGTGGTAAGTCAGTTATTATCTGTTGATATTAAAATTTCAGATGAAGATAAGTGCATCAGTTTGTTGTGTTCTCTACCAGATTCGTGGGATAGTCTGGTTATTGCAATAGGTAGCAATGCAACTGCCTTGTAGTTTGATGAAATAGTCTCATCCTTGCTGACGGAGGAGATGAGACGGAAAAATATGGAGAGCCAAAATGGTGATGCCTTGTCTATATGAGGACGGTCCTAGAACAAAAACAAAAATAAGTCATCGAGTGGGAGATCTAAATCTCCAGGAAAACCTGTAAAGGTGGTGTGCTGGAAATGCAGAAAGAAAGGGAAATACAAAAGGGACTATAAATCTAAATCTCCTGACAAAGGAAAGGGATCTGATGATGCTCCTTCTGTAGAAGCGAAAACCACATCAGATGAAGGTGGAGATGTGTACTTGGCTTCTTCGAGTACACATGTAGATCATGAGGCGTGGTTGATTGACTCAGGTGCATCCTTTCACTTCACTCCCCATAGAGAGTGGTTAGGTGAGTATGAGAAATATGATGGTGGTGATGTCTTCTTGGGGAATGAAAAGAAGGCTAGAATCATTGGTCGCAGAAAAGTCAAGTTGAAGTTGCAAGGTGGAAGGATTAGAACACTTTCAGGTGTTCTGCATATTCCTGCATTAGCCACAAATCTAACTTCTATAAGCAAGTTGGATGATGTAAGTGTAAAAATAGTGTTCGAGAAAGATACCTATGAGATGGTTCATGGAGCACTGGTATTGATGCAGGGAGTTCGGATTGGAGCTTTCTACAAGCTACAAGGTAGCATTGTTATTTATGGGTGCAATAGTTTTGTGGTTCCTGAAAGTGGAGCAGAAACTCTAGTGGTCTCTGGAGAAATGACCATGCTATTCCATCAAAGGCTTGGACATATTGGAGAGAAGGGCCTTCAAATACTTCATGGTAAAGGTATGGTAGAAGGTATGACTAATATCTTTCTCAATTTTGATTTCTGTGAAAATTGTGTATATGGGAAAGA
This sequence comes from Pinus tabuliformis, assembly GCA_031772625.1. Taxonomy (NCBI): domain Eukaryota; kingdom Viridiplantae; phylum Streptophyta; class Pinopsida; order Pinales; family Pinaceae; genus Pinus; species Pinus tabuliformis. The sequence continues at coordinate 738,459,665 of CM062817.1, forward strand.
GAATTGGGTGAGTTTCCCCTCTCGTGGTAAGAGGGCGAAATAGATATTAGAACTTATGCACAGTGATGTGTTTGGACCTGTGAAGGTTCCATCAATGGGTAAGTCTGTGTACTATGTATCATTTATAGGTGACTTCTCAAAGAATACATGGATATATTTCCTCAAGAAGAAATCTGAAGTCTTTAACAGGTTTAAAGAATTTAAGGCTCTAGTGGAGAACCAGATAGAGAAGAAGATAAAGGTGTTGAGGACAGATAACGTTGGAGAATTTTGCAACAAGGAATTTGAAGAATTATGTAAGAAGTGGGGTATAGCACGGTAGAAGACTACTCCATACACACCTGAGCAAAATGGAGTTGTAGAAAGAATGAAAAAGATGTTTATGGAAAGGGAAAGAAGAATGCTCAGGGGTGCCAGTTTAGGATAGGAATTCTGGGCAGAGGCAGTGGAGACAGCATGTTACCCGATCAACAGATCACCTTCATCAACGTTGGAGGATAAGACTCCACAAGAGGTATGGACTGGTAAGAAACACTCTTTTTCACATCTGAGGGTATTTGGATGTGATGCATATGTACATGTTCCAAAGGAGAAAAGAACCAAGTTGGATAGTAAATCTAAAAAGTGCATCTTTATTGGGTATAAGGATGGTTTAAAGGGTTATAAGCTTTGGAACCCAGTAATAAGGAAGGTTGTGTATAGTCGAGATGTGGTGTTCACAGAGGTGAAATATGTTATTAAACATGAAGTCCAACCAAAGGAACCTGAGAAGATAGAGTTTGAGCTTAAGGAGGAAGAATCAGACTCTATAGCAGAAGAGGAATCAGAAGATGAAGAGCCACAGACTCTAGGTGTGAGAAGATCAGTTCGAGAAAGAAGGCAGCGAGAAAGGTATAGTCCATCTACTTTATGTTCAAATTTTTCTTTATCTATTACTGATGATCATCCCAGAACTATGAAGAAGTAGTAGATTTAGAGGATGGAAAACTCTAGAAAGAGGCCATGGTTTATGAAATGGCATCTTTCCACAAAAATGAGGCTTGGGATCTAGTGGAGTTGCCAATTGGAAGGAAACCCATTGGCAGAAAATGGGTGTTCAAGAAGAAGACAAATGAAAAAGGAAAGGTGGAGAAATAGAAAGCTCGGTTCGTAGCAAAAAGTTATTCCCAAGTACCGGGAATTGATTTTGGTGATATTTTTTCTCCTGTTGCCAAGGTAGCTTCTATTAGATTACTTTTATCTATTTCTACTACTTTTGATTTTGAAGTAGAACAAATGGATGTGACGACAACATTTCTTCGTGGGGATCTGGAAGAGGAGATCTACATGAAGGAACCTAAAGGATTTGCGGTGAAGGGTAAGAAATAACTGGTATGCAAGTTAAAGAAGTCTCAGTATGGATTAAAATAGTCACTAAGGATGTGGTATCAGAAATTTGATACATTTATATGGGGACTTAGCTTCACCATAAGCAAAGCATATCACTGTGTGTATTTTAAATTAATTGGTGACCGTGTTATTTATCTGGTCTTGTATGTGGATGATATGTTGCTGGTTGGAAATGAAAAAGATATTATCCAGGATTTGAAGACCCAATTGTCCTCCAAATTCGACATGAAAGATGTTGGTGCTACAAACTATATTTTGGGCATGGAAATTAAAAGATATTGGATAAAGAGGAAGCTCTGATTAAGCTAGAGGAAGTATGTCGAGACAATACTACAGAGGTTTAATATGTAGGATAGTAAACCAATGAAGATTCCTATTCATATTGGTGTAAATTTATCTGCTGAACAGTGTCCCAAGACACAAGAAGAGGAAGGGGACATGTCCCATGTTCCATATGCAATTGCAGTCGGTAGCCTGATGTATGCGATGGTATGTATTAGACCAGACATTGCACATGAAGTGGGAGTATTGAGCAAGTTTATGTCAAAACCAGGAAAGGAGCATTGGACAGCAGTGAAGCGGGTTTTCAGATATTTGCGTGGCACTGGTGATTATGGTTTGTGCTACCAAGGAAGACTAGGATTGGATAGAGTTTTGGATATCCATGGCTTTGTTGATGCAGAATGGGCTGGAGATCTGGATCAGAGAAGATCTACAAGTGGGTATGTGTTTAACCTATTTGGAGGTGTAGTCAGTTAGATGAGTAAGAAACAATCTGTAGTGGCATTATCAACTACAGAGGTAGAATACATGGCAATCACTCATGCAAGCAAGGAAGTAGTTTGGTTGCTGGTGGGCTTCAGTATTGTAGCAATAATGCTACAACTCCTAGGGCTTCCTATCTCTAATTTTATCAACCCGGTAGTTCGTACAAACTTGGAAGCGACGGTGTTGTATGCACAAGTACAAGCTCTTGTCGCAGCTGTCACTTGGTCAGCTAGCACAAGTCCGCTAGGGCTCAAGCCAACTTCTATATGATCTCAGAAGAAGCTTTCTAAATGATGGACGAAGGCTATCTCGAGGGAAATTGATCTACTTTGCAAAAATGAACTGAAAGCCAACCAAAGCATGGAAACCCTAGTAAACCCTAATCTGACTAGTTTAACCTCTATGGTGCAATAGTGAGAGTGCAAATGTCTATAAATGATGCCATTACTTCTAATGATGTGAAATGCATGAACTCAAACTACTTCTATGAAAAAGAACATTGTTTTTGTATTTTTGCTTAAGTGGATGGAGTGATTATGAATTTGTTTCTTATTAGGGTTTGGCTGTGCAAAGGTGGTGCGAAGGGAGAGAAAGCTTGGGAAAGGTCAGGAGGGCTAGGAGAGGTCCCAGAGGGTCCCTAGCATTAGCCCACAGAGTTCTACAACGTTCGGATGCTCGGCAACCAAGTTTGCAGGCTTCTACAGGATGTCTGCAGGGGATCCTACAGGAAACTAAAGAATTCTACAGGAAGTCTGCTAACTTCTACAGGATGTGCTGTAAGTGGAAGTTTTGGGTGATGGTGAAGTGATGGAACGGTATGGGTGGATAGGTGAGGTGGAGATGGAGCTTGTGATGACTCAGGGGCAGAGAAACAGGATGGCGAAAGAGTGCACGGAGTTGGTTGGTGGATAGAAGGGTGGCAGCAACGAGAGGTCAAGAAGATGAAGCTACGTGGCAATGGATGAGTTGGAAGGTAAACGAGCTGAACAGAGGTCGAGTAGGTGGCTTGAGGAGAGGTTAAGAAGAAAAAGAAGGAAGTAGAATGATATGGAGCAGTGTAAATAAAACAAATTGCTTATGTCTTGCACCAAAAACGAGAATTCATTAACCAGTACTACCTGTGCTATTAAATCAATAAACAGTGATGTAAATCATGAAGAAAAGTCGTGCATGGAATTGCAATGATGAAGTATGGCTCAAGAGCAAAAATGCATGGAAAGATACACAATTAAACTGACTGTGTTGCAGCTTGCATGGAAGTAGAAAAGACTGCGTTTTTTTTGGTGGTTGGTATAGACTGCACCCCAATCCCTAAACAGAGATGGCAGTGGAGGCACTAACAACCTTTTCTTGGAGCTCCCGCGGATTACAAACCTCCTATCCTAATCTAAGTAACTGAAAGTAATTCAACCATAAGCTAATCCTACTCAATCTTATTAAAGAAATCAAATCAGCAAATTGTGTTCTTGAAATGCATATCAAAACAAGGAAACAAAGTGCTGGAAAGAAAGGTAGATAACACTACAAGAAGAGGAGATCTATTGCTCTCAGGTTGGGCCCTAACCTGAGAGCTATAGCTCCCTTAAAAGCTCAAATTTAGATCCAAATCGGCTTGCCTTTATTCATAATCAAAAGTCTAATGTCATGCCAAAACTGGCTTACCAAAACAAACACCGAGTTATGCTCAAAAATTACAATATCAGTCCAAAAGTTCAAAAAGCTCCTCACAAAGGCTACAGCCTTCATATTTATACAAAATGAAGATCAAGCTGGCTTCCTCCATTCGTGGAGCTTGGCTGTCCAACTGAAAGTCAAACTGCTGTAAAACTGTTGATCCTGTAGAACGTGTTGGCTGCCTTTAAGCTCGGTGGGGGGAGCTGTTAGAGCTCGGAGTTAAGGTGAAAATCACGAGGAGGGTCATCAAGACTGTGGACAACCTCCCTATGAACCCGCAATGTCACCCTTGTTGTCTCCTTGTCTCCTTTTGCATGGTCTTTTGCTCTCTTTAATGCCAAGAACCTGAAATTATCATGTATTAGTCACATAGATATAATGCCTGCCCTTCTTCCTACAAACAACATGAATATACTAAGAAATGAATGCATAAGTGGTAAAATATGAATGGTTGAACAAGGTAAGTAGGCCAATATGAGCCCAAATTGTACCAAAAATTGGGGCTCATCATCACCCCCCAGCGAAACTATTTGCTCATCCTTGAGCAACTTAGTCTAAATCTTCATCCTTCATTGCTTTTACTGCTTCCCTCACATCCCAAGGCTTTGTGGTAGTGTTCTCTTTGCTGATATGAAACCCTGCTTTCCTGTTCACCTCTTCCCATTGTTCACTGTCATCCTCCTTTGTATTGCCTTCAGTCAACCCTAGTAGTAGTGGTGGGCTGAGTTTAAGGCCAATCCAGCTGGCCTGGAGGCTTTTCATGGATTTCTTGTAAAGGTCTACCCTTGCCAAAGCTTCCCTCATCCGAATTGGGGTATGGTACTCTCAGATTTTCAAGCTGTGTGCCAAGGTATTCCATCTGCGTGTACATGCTTGGGCAGCACTTTCTCCTAACAATCTTTCCATGTCTTCAAAATGAGCTATGGCTTGGGCCTGTTGGTCCATAAATCTCAAGGAAGCTGTGGGATCAGTAGCCAACTGTTGGTGGGCTGAGATGAGTGCAACCGGATCCTCTGGTTCTGCTCGAATGAACAGTGGCTCGCTCACTTCTCGGTTCATGACCGATTTTGCTTCAGCTGCTCTTTGATCCTCATGGTTTAACCATGAAGCGAACGCCATCAATTGCATATCACCCAAGGCAGTATTGGGATCCCAGGAGACTTCATTAGGCAAAGCCAAGTTGTGGAGGTAGAACTCTGCTAATTTGGCTTTGTCTTCTGACGAACTAGTACTGCACAATTCAGAAAATTGTTATGGGTTTTGGATATGTGAAATACCTCTTTGTGCCAAGGTATTTATTTGGAACTGCAGCCATTGATCTTTTAAGTACAATCCATAAGATTTTGCAGGTTGTCTACACTGTATTGCCTCCATGGCCCAACTGGCCATGCAGGCCAATTGTGCTTCCTTTTGCTGCAGCTGTTCTTTTAGAGCTTGCACTTCAATTTTTGTTTGTTGTTCTGCTTCCTGTAGAAGTGTCATTGGTTCTTCAAGACCGGTGGTTAGCTCCTTTTTGCCTTGTTGTTGTTTTGTGATGTCTTTGGAGGATGTTCCTGCCCCTGCCCTTAGTTCTTGTAGCTGCAATCTCAGCTTCTGATTTTCTTCCTATAGAAGCACACGTTGGCAATTAGCCACATGTTTAGCCATGGTGAATTCGCTCCTGACCTCCTTGAGTTGCTCTTGTAAAGGGCCTATGTCCGCCACACCCTTTGACTTGGCGATCTGCATCCATGTGTGGGAACGGACTCTTTCTTCCTCTAATGCAAAAAATAAGGGTACAGTAAATTTCTGCGGTATGATTTTGCCCGCCTCTAAAAAGGTGTAGTAGGAACTCAGACTAGGCTGAGGGCTGGGCTCTGGTATATGTACTTCTTCCGCCTCTTTAGGTGGCTCTACCTCACCCTCCCTTGGTGGTGATGAGGGTCCTTCTCCTTCCCTCTTCTCTGTTTCCTGTAGCCGGGCCAGAGTGTCCTGTAGAACATTTTCAGCTTCCTGTAGCCGAGTTTTTTCAGTCAACAGGTCTAACCTTTCTTGCCACGTATTTTTCTTTGGACTCCCCTTCTCGTAGGTGACTGTGATCCTGGAGGGTGACTTTTCCTTGGGAGAAGCAGGGGTATCTTCGATGACAATCGGGCTGCTGGACGGAGGCTGTGGCTTGCCCGTCTTTATCCTAACACTTCTTCGAGCTTTAAAGTATAGAGGGGTCTCCCTCTTCCTCTTTTCTTTTGGCTTAGGTGGCGTGCTGAGGCCAGCTAATACAGCTGCTGCCTCCCGTGCCAGAATATCCACCTTCTTCTCTTTGGGTTTCACCTTTTCGGGGCTTCCTGTAGAAGCCCCTGTTTTGGTAATTTTCGGGCTTCCTGTAGAAGCCTCTTTTTCAATGATTTTTGGGCTTCCTGTAGAAGCCCCTTTTGCCAATTTCGGGCTTCCTGTAGAAGCCCTTGTCTCTGTTTTCGGGCTTCCTGTAGAAGCCTGTTTCTGCTTTCCTGTAGACACGGGTGTCACCACCTTTTCTTGCTTTGCTGCATGGGTTTTGCTTTTTGCTTTGGTTGCAGGTGCTGATGAGGTACTTGGGCTGATGTGGACCACCTCAGCTTTGTCCGTTCTGCTCTTCAACCTCTTTTCTCTTGCTGACAAGATGGGTGTGCCACCTTTTTCTTTGTCATCCTTTTCCTCATGCTTCTTCTTTTGTTCTTTCTTCTGCACTGTGGTCGGGGTCTTCTGGCCTTTTCCTCTCTTTCCCTCGGCCACTGCTTCTTGTTCCTCACTGCTGGAGGAACCCGTTTCTTCAATCAACATTTTTATGTCTCCATCTCTTGTCAAATTCCGGAATGATTCCCATGAGAGGGGAACCTTATATGAATGAAGCGCATCCTCCACAAGAAGTTTGATCAACCCATGGTGGGCTATCTGATCTGGTATGCCCTCTTTTAGCTTTGTGGCACACTCAATTAGAGACTGCAACAGGAAATAAGGAATGCTCAGTTTTTGTTCTACAGGAAGATCAATCCGGTGCCTCAATTCAGTGAGCAACCGAAAGTGATATGCGTACACGATGCTAAAACGGCCTTCACAGGTTATATATTTCATGATTTGCAGGCTGACTTCATTCCATGGTGGCAGCAAGCTGGTTCTTCGCACCCCATTTTTGTCCTCCGAGAATTCCTCCTCAGGTGGAAAGAATTCTTTCTTGGCTTGCTGGCTCAACTTCCTTTCTTCCTTATCCCATGGCAAACCCATCGGAAGTTCAGTAATCCGACTGATATATTGCGGGGTGAGCTTGAGGCTTAGACCTCTGAAGTTCACTGTGGCCAGTGTCTTGGATTTCGGCTTCAGAGCCTGCAAAAATTCTTCTGCCACTTCATCATCGTACCCCTGCAATTTGTCACAAAAAGATATCCATTGAACCCGTGTGAAGAGCTCTACCACTTCCTGGTTTTCCCTTAATTTGGTTGAATCAGTGGGTTCTCGTCTTATAAACCCACCCGGCATGATAAAACAGTTTTCTTAACCAGAGGTGGTGATTGTGGAAGAGATTTTGGTTTACTGAGACAGAGCGTAGAATGTCATGCACATAACCCACAAAACTTATCCCTGAGGAACTTAACACAGTTTAATTACTCGACATCCTGTAGAATGACAGTATAGGCACAACAGACAACAATTTCACCGTTTCTCTATGACCAGACTGTGGACGACAATTCTGCCACCTTTAATAACCAGTTGCATGAAGAGTTCAGGGTTACCTCTTTAATTGGCCACCTTTTTACGTGAGGCACCCGCTTTCCTGTAGAAAACTGCGTTCCTGTAGGATGACAGCGTTCCTGTAGAATGCAGCGTTCCTGTAGAATGACAGCGTTCCTGTAGAATGCAGCGCGCGATTTTCGGGAGAGACTGCAGTCGGTCTGCGCCTTGGGTGTGCTTCTCAATCGCTCTGATAGCCAAAGGCTCGGCGTATCACACTGCAGAAGGATCAGGATAGCCGCTCGAGTTCAAACCGGTGGTTGATAAATGCATGAATGCAATCTAGCCGATTAGATTTTGAATTCGGCGGAATCCGTGGCGCGGGGGTGAGCTGTCCCCGCCGGACCGTTGGGTGACGTCACCCCATCATTCAACTGCGCGTTCACTTGCTGCCGCATCAATTCCCGCAGATCTGCCGCCGCCTCTTCGGTTAAACTCGTTTTCTCGACGGGATTTCTCTCACGTGCGTGCTGCTATTCTTTTTGTCATGGCCGCCACCCTCTCATCCAACTAGACCATTAACTGGCCGACGTGGCCGGCCAAATGGCCATACGGCCGCTCAACCCATTCACCTTTACACTTAGCAATCAATCAAAGTAACATTCATGCAGTCTGATGGAAGGAAGGGTCGAGACACTTACCTGCGCGGCTGCACACGATGTTTCGGCTCTTTGGACGCTGATGAGTCGATTTACCTGCTGCTGGCGAACTTACACAGGCCCGGAGGTCCATGTTCACAAGCTGCCGTCGATGGATGGGATGCTTCAGTTGCATGCGCCCACGTTTCACTTCATATGGCCTGCGCGGTGAATGGTATCCACTCTAGCAGGCTTAACTGTTACAGGACTCCCGCGGGATGTCTTGGAACAGTTCTTCCTCCTTGGGTGCATGCTGCACGACGATGGATGGCCTCACGATCATGCTCTCGGAGCTTCGGGCTGACTGTGATGAATATGGTGTGAGATCTCTAGCGCTTTTTCCATTTACAATTTGCTTTTTCTCGAGACTCATCGATCTGCTTTGCTGGTGCAGGTACTTTGTTGCATGTCGACAAGGATGGTGGAACAAGATAACAGCAATGTGCATGGTTGACAACAGTGGCATGCATGCGTCCAAACCGATCCTTAGCCGTTAGATCTCCTCATGAAATGAATTCTGGCCCGTTCTGAGCTTCTACAGGAAGCTTCCTGTAGAAATACAGCGCTTCCTGTAGAAAGGATGCGTTCCTGTAGAGAGTCTGCACCTTCCTGTAGAAGATCTGCATCTTCCTGTAGAAACTCTGCATTTTCCTGTAGAAAATCTGCGTCTTCCTGTAGAAGACTCAAGCTGTAATAAAATTGCACATACCTTGGAGAAAATGAGGATTCTTGGAGGAGGTGCTGGTGAGGTGTCCTGGCTGCATGATGAGGACCCTTGGCTTTGAGTTGAGAGGCTTCCTCTCCTCCATAGAACACCTGCATGCAATTTTACATAATGAATCTGCTGACCTTGTTTTTCTTTTGTTTTTTTTCTTTTTTTTTTCTTTTTTTTTTTTTTTTGAAAGATAACAGGGGCGCCTCATTGAGGTTTTCACCCTTGCCATCTGCCTTAAGCGCCTCAAAGAGGTTTTCACTCAAGGATCTTTTTCCAATCTCTTTTTTTTTTTTAAAGACAATAGGGGCGCCTCAATGAGGTTTTCACCCCTACCACCTGCCTTGGGCGCCTCAGAAAGGTTTTCACCCAAGGATCTTTATTATTTTTTATTTTATTTTTTTTTTTTTTTTTTTTTTTTTAGATTCTTCAGGGTATGCCCAAAGCAGAGGCAGAACCCTTCTCTATGACCAACACTGCCTTCTCCATAGTTTTGATGAACTCTTGTCTTGAGGGAGGCTTCCTGTAGATCTTCAATCGATGCCCATTGACAAGCATGGGGATGGCTTCCTCATCAATGGTCCGAATAAGAACAGATCCATTGTCATGACATTTTTCCACTGAATATGGCCCTAGCCATCTGGTTCTCAGCTTCCCCTTGAAATCTTTGTATCTGGAGTCATACAACAAAGCCCAATCTCCCGGCTGAAATTGCTTGTCATGGAGATGTTGGTCATGCCACACCTTTCTCTGAAGTTGAACCACTTCTGAGTGAAGGAGGGCCTGCATTCGGTGCTCATCCAGTCCATTCAGCTGCAATAGCCTTTCTTGTTGTGCATGGCTGAGATCTAGGTCCAGCTGAGCTGCCATCCTCAAAGTGTTGTATTCAAACTCAATGGACAGCAAAGCTTTCTTCCCATAGACCAGCTCATAAGGTGTGAAGCCGGTGGTGGTCTTCCAAGTGGTGTTGTAAGCCCATGTGGCTTCAACCAGGCGATCTGCCCAGTCCTTTCTGCTGCTGCTCACCACCTTAGTCAAGATCCCTTCTAATGCTCTATTGGTGACTTCCACCTGCCCATTTGCTTGAGGGTGATAGGGGGTGGAAGTCCTATGCTTGATCTTGTGATGAGCTAGTAGATCTTCAACCAGGTTGGAGGTGAACTGGCTCCCTTGATCGGTGACCAGCTCTCTTGGATAGCCAAACTTATAGAAGATGTTTTCTCTTAGGAACTCGGCCACCTTTTCTTCTGTTGCTGCTTTGATTGCTTTGGTCTCTGCCCACTTTGTCAGGTAGTCAGTGCACACAATGATGTAAGACCTTTGCCTCGAAGGAGGGTTGATTGGGCCCACAAAGTCCATACCCCACTTCTCAAATGGCTCAAGAGTCACCTGAGGTTGGAGAGGCATCTCATCCCTTTGGGTCGGTTTCCCCATTCTTTGGCATTGGTCACACTGGCTGACATATCTTCTGACATCTTGATGAAGTGTGGGCCAATAGTAGCCTGCCTGCAGGATTTTGAAGGCAGTTCTCTTTGCTGCAAAATGTCCTCCACAAGGCCCATCATGACAAGTGAGGAGGATATCAAAGACTTCCTCCTCCCTTACACAACGCCTTAAGATCTGATCGGGGCCAAGCTTGAACAGATTGCCCCCGATCCAAGTAAATGAGGCACTTTTTCTGATGATTCTGCTCTTCTCTCTGGAAGATAGGTGCGGAGGGAACTGTGCTGAAACAAGGTAGTTTGCTATATCAGCAAACCATGGAGAGAGTACTGAAATAGCAAACAGATGTTCATCGGGCATCTGGTCATCCACTGTTCCATCCTCATCTGCAGACAAATCCAATCTAGATAAAAAGTCAGCAACAACATTTTCTCTACCTGGTTTGTCAACAATGGTCAAATCAAACTGCTGCAATAAAAGTAACCATCTAATAATACGAGCATTCACATCTGGTTTATTCATTAAATATCTAATTGCAGCATGGTCTGTATGTACAAAGGTTTGATAGCCAGTAATATAATGTCGGAACTTGTTCAGTGCATGGACCACAGCCAAGAATTCTTTCTCGGTTACAGTGTAATTCAGCTCAGCTTTGGACAAGTTTTTGCTAACAAAGTAAATGGCATATGGAAGTTTTTGCTCAACTTGTCCTAAAGCTGCACCTATGGCTTTGTTCGAGGCATCAGTGTGGATGTGGAAAGGTAGGGCCCAGTTTGGACCTCTCAGGATTGGGGCTGACACCAACTTGTCCTTCAATTCATTTAAAGCCCTCTGACAATCGTCAGTCCATTTAAACTCCACATCTTTTGCCAACAGGCCAAACAATGGCGAGGCTAGCTTGCTGAAATCTTTAATGAATCTCCGGTAGTATCCTGCTAATCCCAAGAAACTCCGAACATCCCTTACCTTTTGAGGAGGTGGAACCTTCTTGATGAGAGCAATTTTGTTAGGATCCACCTGCAACCCTTGGCAAGAAATGGTATGGCCTAGCACGGTCCCTTCAGTCATTAGGAATTCACATTTTTCAGGACTAAGGGACAAGTTCATCTCAATGCATTTGGTTAGGACTTTTCCCAGATTGGACAATGCTTCCTGGAAGTTGGCCCCATAAGGAGTAAAGTCATCCATATAGATTTCCACTGCATCATGGACCAGCTCCGAGAAGATGCTCAAGACAGCTCTCTGGAAGGTAGCAGGAGCATTGCATAGCCCAAAGGGAAGGACTCGGTAGGCAAAGGTACCCCAAGGACAAGTGAAGGTGGTCTTATCTTGGTCTTCCGGGCTGATTTGGATTTGGTTGTACCCGCTAAACCCATCCAGGAAAGAGAAGAACTTCTTTCCTGCCAGTCCATCCAACACTTGATCTATGAAAGGTAGAGGGAAATGGTCTTTCTTGGTAGCTTTGTTCAGTTCTCGGTAGTCCACACAGATTCTCCATTTCCCATTTTTCTTGGGAACCAACACCAGAGGGGACACCCATTCACTATCTGAGATGGGGTAGATGAATCCGGCATCCAACAGTTTTTGCAATTCTTCCTTGACAATGTCCTTAAGGGCTGGATTCATTCTCCTCTGGGGTTGCCTAACCGGCTTACAATCCTCTTTGATGTATATGTGATGGGTACAAACCGAAGGATGGACTCCTTTCATCTCCTTATAGCTCCAAGCAAAAGCATCTAGGTGACTGGCCAACAGGCTACACAGCTCCTTTTCCTGGGAAGGAGATAGGGAGGAGCTGATCTTCAACGTTCTCTCAGGGCCGAACTCCACATTCTTGACTCTGGGAGTGACAGGGTTGGTTGTACAAAGATCCACTAAGGTGCTAGCTTGGGCATCCTCCACCAATTTCTCTAAGGATAGTGCACTGGAAGGTGGATTCTGGATCAAGGTCTCAATCAAGTCATCCTCGGTTGGGGGGTCTCTTCTAGTGGTATCTAAGGTGCACAGAGGTGCTGAGTACACCTCGTCTTCCTCTCCTTCTTCTAACCAGAGTGGTAAGTCATGCTCTAAGGAGGGTTGGGCAGGAGGGTATAGGACTAGCTGCTTGGACATAGGACCATTTTTGATGGTCATATTTCCTGCACGACAACTTATGTAAGCATCTGCAGTGGCTAACCAAGGCCTTCCCAAAATGAGAGGATATCCAGTAAGCTTTGCCTTGGGTTGCAGAACCAAGAAATCTGCAGGGTATTCCCAAGAGTCGATAGAGACCAAGACATCCTCCACAATCCCTTCGGGAGTCACAGTGGAGCGATCTGCTAATTGCAGTACTGTCGAGGTCTTCCTCAAGGAACCCTGAAGATTGAGTTTGAGCATGGTATCCCTGGTCATCACATTAATGGCAGCCCCCAGATCAATCAAGGTGTGAGGTATGATGGTGCCATTGATGTGGACATCTACTACAGGACTTCCAGGATCTAGGTACTTTGGGCAGATGACTTGTCCTAACATAAGGTCAGACAGTTGTCCTATGACATTGATGGTTGAAGCATCTTTCTTCCGCCTGCCTGGGTGTTTGAAACACTTTTCCTTAACCAGTTTGTTGTATATTGGCACATCCTTGATGGCTTGGAGAAGTGGTATTTTTACACACAACTGCTTGAGCTCACCCAGAAGCTCATCCTCCTCTGGGTTGGGTTGTGTGGTGGCTGTTAGTCTCTCAGGAAAGGGTGGAATAGCCTTTGGTTCACTTTCCTGTTTATCTTCCTCATCCTCTGGGGGAGGAGGTTGGCGATCTGGTAGAGTCTTTCCAGATCGAAGATTGATCTCCTGGATCTCCACAGCATAGGTAGGGCATGAGGTTTCCCCAGTGTATACCTGCTGGGCCTGTCTATTGTTGGGGTTCGGGTTCGGTTGAGCAGGCATTTGAGGTTGCCTTGGAGGAGCAGGAGGTAATGGCTGAGGTTGAACTGGTGGTGGAGGCAAAATGGCGGGAGGAGTGTTGTACTGGGGCCTCCACCCCGACTGAGGTGCATTCCACTGAGGCTGTGGCTGGGCATGTGAATGATATGAATGAGAAGTAGGTTGAGTAGGGTACTGAGGTGGATAAGACCATGGAGGAGGCATGGACCAGGAAGGATGAGCAGGGGGACCCCAGGAAGGCATAGGAGTCGATTGGTTGGGGCTGTAATAAGCTTGAGGTGCCCCTTGCATTCCCTGCTGATAAGGTCTAGATCCTTGTGGCCTCCTTTGGTTGAGGTAATAGAGAGGTTCAGTGGGAGCTTCTGTCCCTTGGTACATGGCTTTAAACCCAGGTAAGGTTGGACACTGATTTGTGGGATGGTCCTCCTCACAAACGAAACATACTTCAACCGAATGCAATGGGCATTCGTTCTTAGGGTGTCTCCTTGTGCACCTAGGGCAGAAGACAGCCAAGGCTCTCTCAGCTTCTTCTTTCTTCTGCTGGATCCTGAATGTGTCCAGCTGCATGGCAATGGTCTGTCTCACCTCACTCTTGAGATCTTCTAATTGATTTGCAAGCTCATGTTTGGAGAAAGGGACACTAGTTGAGAGGAGGTTTCCTCTACCTCGTTTCCGAGCTGCCCTGGAGTGGTTTCTAAACACAGTCTTGATGTCCTCATAAGGCAGTTGGTAAATGTCCCCCCCAGCTAACATGTGAAGGGTATCTAAGAGGTCTTCAGGGACTCCTCGGAGCAGGACCAACTTGAGGGATTCAGGGTCAAGTGTGCACCTGGCCCGCTTATAGCTAAGTTGGAACCTCTCCTCATAATCCTCTAAGGACTCATCATTTCCCATGGTCATCCGAAAGATTTCTCCCTTGGTTTCCTTAGACCTACAATAATCCCTGTACTTGGTATTGAAAGCTTGCTGCATCTGAGCCCAAGTGGTGATACTATTCCCAGGTAAGCCCATGAACCAGCGTAATGCTGCATCCTTAAGAGTTGAAGGGAAGAGTTTCAGCTTTTGCTCATCTTCAGTATAGTCATAGGTTCTACAAAGGACAGCAAACTCAAACAGGAAGGTATCAGGATCTTCAGTAGTCAGTCCATGGAAGTGAGGTAAGGCGGAGGGGCTAATGTTCTTCATTTTCATCTCTCCATTGGTCTCTCGGATGGGGAAGGCACCTTCTATTCTCTCATCTTCTCTTCTATTGTCAGCCATAGCTTCAGATGGAGTGGTCTCTAACTCTTCTTCTACTATAGGATCTTTGTATATCTCGGGATGTTCACCTATAGGTTCTTCTGGGTCACTGTCACCAAAGAAGAGAGAAGGGTGACTCAGTGATGTGGTGGGGGTGTTGGGTAGGAATTTGCCTGATTTATCTCGGTTCCTACGAGGCATGAAATGGAAAAGACTTTCTTTTTTGATTGTTTTTGCTTTTTTTCTTTGGTACCTGCAAAACTGAAACAGATTGATCTACAACTAACTATAAAGATGCAGAATTAAACTGAAAGCAGGAAAGAACTAATCTACTTTGCTCAAATGAAATTGCAGGAATGGAAATGCTAGTCTACGCTTGCAGAATTGAAACACTAGTCTACGCTTGCAGAAATGAAAGGCTAATCTATGAAAGCAGGAAATGCTAATCTATGAAAGCAGGAAATGCTAATCTATGAAAGCAGGAAATGTCTATGCTACTTTTGCAGAATGGAAATGAAATAAACTACTTAGCAGAAGATTGTAGTGGAAAATAGAAGAAAAGCAACAATTACTAATACTCTGACGCTTCCCCGGCAACGGCGCCAAAAAGATGGTGGGCTCCAGTATTGTAGCAATAATGCTACAACTCCTGGGGCTTCCTATCTCTAATTTTATCAACCCGGTAGTTCGTACAAACTTGGAAGCGACGGTGCTGTATGCACAAGTACTAGCTCTTGTCGCAGCTGTCACTTGGTCAGCTGGCACAAGTCCGCTAGGGCTCAAGCCAACTTCTATATGCTCTCAGAAGAAGCTTTCTAAATGATGGACGAAGGCTATCTCAAGGGAAATTGATCTACTTTGCAAAAATGAACTGAAAGCCAACCAAAGCATGGAAACCCTAGTAAACCCTAATCTGACTAGTTTAACCTCTATGATGCAATAGTGAGAGTGCAAATGTCTAAAAATGATGCCATTACTTCTAATGATGTGAAATGCATGAACTCAAACTACTTCTATGAAAAAGAACATTGTTTTTGTATTTTTTCTTAAGTGGATGGAGTGATTATGAATTTGTTTCTTATTAGGGTTTGGCTGTGCAGAGGTGGTGCGAAGGGAGAGAAAGCTTGGGAAAGGTCAGGAGGGCTAGGAGAGGTCCCAGAGGGTCCCTAGCATTAGTCCACAGAGGTCTACAACGTTCGGATGCTCGGCAACCAAGTTTGCAGGCTTCTACAGGATGTCTGCAGGGGATCCTACAGGAAACTAAGGAATTCTACAGGAAGTCTGCTAACTTCTACAGGATGTGCTGTAAGTGGAAGTTTTGGGTGATGGTGAAGTGATGGAACGGTATGGGTGGATAGGTGAGGTGGAGATGGAGCTTGTGATGACTCAGGGGCAGAGAAACAGGATGGAGAAAGAGTGCACGGAGTTGGTTGGTGGATAGAAGGATGGCAGCAACGAAAGGTCAAGAAGATGAAGCTACGTGGCAATGGATGAGTTGGAAGGTAAACGAGCTGAACAGAGGTCGAGTAGGTGGCTTGAGGAGAGGTTAAGAAGAAGAAGAAGGAAGTAGAATGATATGGAGCAGTGTAAATAAAACAAATTGCTTATGTCTTGCACCAAAAACGAGAATTCATTAACCAGTGCTACCTGTGCTATTAAATCAATAAACAGTGATGTAAATCATGAAGAAAAGTCGTGCATGGAATTGCAATGACGAAGTATGGCTCAAGAGCAAAAATGCATGGAAAGATCCACGATTAAACCGACTGTGTTGCAGCTTGCATGGAAGTAGAAAAGACTGCATTTTTTTTGGTGGTTGGTATAGACTGCACCCCAATCCCTAAACAGAGATGGCAGTGGAGGCACTAACAACCTTTTCTTGGAGCTCCCGCAGATTACAAACCTCCTATCCTAATCTAAGTAACTGAAAGTAATTCAACCATAAGCTAATCCTACTCAATCTTATTAAAGAAATCAAATCAACAAACCGTGTTCTTGAAATGCATATCAAAACAAGGAAACAAAGCGCTGGAAAGAAAGGTAGATAACACTACAAGAAGAGGAGATCTATTGCTCTCAGGTTGGGCCCTAACCTGAGAGCTATAGCTCCCTTAAAAGCTCAGAATTAGATCCAAATCTGCTTGCCTTTATTCATAATCAAAAGTCTAATGTCATGCCAAAACTGGCTTACAAAAACAAACACCGAGTTATGCTCAAAAATTACAATATTAGTCCAAAAGTTCAAAAAGCTCCTCACAAAGGCTACGGCCTTCATATTTATACAAAATGAAGATCAAGCTGGCTTCCTCCATTCGTGGAGCTTGGTTGTCCAACTGAAAGTCAAACTGCTGTAAAACTGTTGATCCTGTAGAACGTGTTGGCTGCCTTTAAGCTCGGTGGGGGAGCTGTTAGAGCTCGGAGTTAAGGTGAAAATCACGAGGAGGGTCATCAAGACTGTGGACAACCTCCCTATGAACCCGCAATGTCACCCTTGCTGTCTCCTTGTCTCCTTTTGCGTGGTCTTTTGCTCTCTTTAATGCCAAGAACCTGAAATTATCATGTATTAGTCACATAGATATAATGCCTGCCCTTCTTCCTACAAACAACACGAATATACTAAGAAATGAATGCATAAGTGGTACAATATGAATGGTTGAACAAGGTAAGTAGGCCAATATGAGCCCAAATTGTACCAAAAATTGGGGCTCATCAGTTGCAGAGATTGTGTTCAAGTATGGGGTGTAGAAATTCTCACTGTCGATTAAACTAATTATGCAATGTACTAAAGCAAAATACTTAATCTACTTCTACAACCAAACTTGAGGAAGCTTAATTGATTTTGAGCAAGATCAAACAGAACACATATAACAAAGAAGAAGATTCAATCACACATGAAACACAGAATAATACTCTAGGGAAAGCCTCAGCTAAAAACCCCGCTATATATATTATCATACAAGTGGAAATATCTTAGGATTACATAAAGCTTTAGCTCACAAGCTATCCACTCTCAGTACAATCCCTCACTGCTGCTCATAGATAGAATAGACAACACATATGCCTTCCTTCAGTCCACCAAGCCTCCTATTTCCTTGCATAGTTTCTCCTGGGTCCTCAAGCTGCCACCTGTGTGTAATAATCCCTCACACACTGCTCTAACCTCTTAAATAACTACGCAATCATGAAGGAGGTAATTGCTTCTGCATCAATGAGTTTCCTTTATAGGAAAATTCCTCCAACTGATAGTACATTGTCCTTTCCTTTAATCTCAACTGGTCTCTATCTGAACTAACATGCATGAGTTATTTATGAGAGAATATTCAGTTATCTAGAGAACACTAGTTGCATGCATGCATGCATTAACTGACTGAACTCACAATTAGTTCCACAAATTGTTGGAACTAATCTAACTGGACTTAACTCAGTTAACTGAGCTAACTAATTACAACTCAAATACAACTCATCCTTATCTCCTTAATTAAGGGATAATCTCCTCAATCAAAGGGATAACTATTGCATGACTTCACAAAGACTTCTAACTTGAATTTCTCCAACTAATTAACTCAAGATGAATTAATTATTTATTTTTCAAACAGCTAGTGAGAATAAATTCGAATTTTAATTCAAGGACTAATTAAAATTGGAATCTATCCTAAAATGCTATTTATAGCAATGTTATTTTTAGCATTTCTATTTTTTTCTATTTCCAATGGAGTTGGAGTATATCTTGAAATGTTATTTTTAGCATTTCTTGTTGCCATTTTCAACACTCCTTGTCAACAAGAAAGGCATTCAACTCGAATCTGGTCCTGAACCTTTGGAATGTTCTGCATGAACACTTCTCTCAAGTGTTGTTGCTCCAGCAACTCCAAAAAATAAAATAAAAATAAAAATAAATAAAAATAAATAAAATAAAAATAAAAATAAATAAAAAATATCCAACCTGAATCAGAATGATGCCTCTGTCATCAAAGTCTCTGACTATTATTGCCTCTGTCGATTGAAACTCTGCACCTCTGTGCTCTTTAGTATCTGACTACTCTAGCCTCTGTCACTTTTATCTCTGATTGCATCAATCACGCTGATTCCTCCTACTACATCTGTGTTGCTGCTGGTCCTGTCTCCCAGCGCTGCATCCGCACTGCACCTCCTCTCATCATGTTGCATCGTGCTGCCCACTGCTACACTGCAACTCAGTTACTGAGAAGTAAGTAGCTGATCTCCCAAATGATCTCCCTGTTGGGCTAGAAACACCCTCTGATGTTAAAGCTCCCTCTACCACTCCATCTGCATATGTCTCTACCCACTCAACCAGTCCTGCTACTCCTCGTCAGGGCTCCCGTAGCAAGTTCTAATCAAAGAGGTTGGGTACCTCAAGGATCTTGCCCCTATTTCAGCCTTCTTGGGACTATCTCTTCACATCGCCCCACCTCACACCTAGAGGTATGGCTGCATGTGATCCCTCTGCCCACTTGGCTCAAAATTTCCCCCTACTGGAGGTCTCTGCATGAGTGGATGCCTCCACTCGATCTCCTCTCGTCTTCTCCAGTTGTGGCTGCTCCACAACTTCCTGAAGCTGCTTCACCAATTGTGGCTCTTCCACAATTGTCTAAGACTTCTTCTGGTGCCGCATGTTGAGAGGTAATGTACTCTCCCTCTCAACCACCAAGTCTCCAACATTTTCCTTGCTCCTCAAGGCTTTGCATGCATCTTGAACCTCAAGAGAATACAAGTTCTTGACTCATGAACCGATCTTCTTCACTTGTCTCGTGGTGATGTGTCTAAGGAAAACCTTTCCCTTACTGAATACTCCATCATAGTCTTTGTCCTCCAGCATCGTGATCGATACCAAGTTCTTCTTCAGTCCTGGCACAGACTTCACATCTGTCAAGGTAATGCGAGCTCCATGCTCCCTCTGAAAAGAAACCGTGCGCACTCCTGAAACACTATATTTTTCATCATTACCCATCTCTATGAGTATCTTGAGGTCTTTCTCCTCCAAGGTATTGAACAAACTCTTATCGGCGGTCATATGGAATGAGGCTCCAATATCAAGAAACCAACCACAACCCATCATTGATGAAACCATGCATGTGATGAGGGTAAAATTCAATTCGAACTGAAAGGCCAATGCCTCACCTTCAGATCCTTTCGAGGATCCCTTCTTGGATTTCTTCAATGGACAATTAGTTGCATAATGGCCCACCTCATGACAATTAAAGCATCTCACTTTAGATTTGTCAATATTCTTCCCTCCATGAGAAGAAATCGATTTGGGATGCGAACCTTTCTCCTTCCCTTTCCTTGCTTTACTTGCTAAGGCGCAATTTTCTTCATCCTCCTTGGATGAAGAACCATCTTTGGTGCTTCTCCTGATCTCCTCCTGCATCAGATCCGACCACAATCATTCCCAATCTTGCAGTTTCTATCTTCCATTCACTGAGTCTTAGGAAGACTGAGGACAGAAAGACTCACCATGTCATCATCAGTCGTTGTGATTCCTACACTTCCAAGCTCATCTCTACAAGTGGTGAGCTTGTTCAGATATGTAGAGATCGTGTCGACCTTTTCACACTTGAGTTTTCGAAGCTTGTTTTTCAGTGCCAGCTTCCTCTGATCGTTGTTGTTCTAATATAGATCCTTCAATGTCTTCCACATTGAAAATGGTGTCTCCCTCCCATGGAGACTCGAGACAATATGGTCTCGAACTCCCTCCAGAAGAATCCTCCTCGCTCACACCACAATCAATCAAGAACTTCAAAACTTCAAATTTCTCCCTTCTTTGTATATTGTTCTCCACTTTGATGACCTTTTCTCTAATACCATGTAGAAATTCTCACTATAGATTAAACTGATTATACAATGTACTAAAGAAAAATACTTAATGTACTTCTACAATCAAACTTGCGGAAGCTTAATTGATTTTGAGCAAGATCAAACAGAACACATATAACAGAGAAGAAGATTCAATCACACATGAAACACAGAAGAATACTTTGGGGAAAGCATCATCTAAAAACCCCGCTATCTGTATTATCATACAAGTGGAAATATCTCAAGATTACACAAAGCTTTAGCTCACAAGCTATACAGCTCTCAGTACAATTTGTCACTGCTGCTCATAGACAAAATAGACAACACATATGCCTTCCTTCAGTCCTCCAAGCCTCCTATTTCCTTGCGTAGTTTCTCTTGGGTCCTCAAGTTGCCACTTGTGTGTAATAATCCCTCACACACTGCTCTGACCTCTAAAATGATTGCGCAATCCTGAAGGAGATAACTCCTTCTGCATGGATGAGTTTCCTTTATAGGAAAATTCCTCCAACTGATAGTACATTGTCCCTTCCTTTAATCTCAACTGGGTCTCTGTCTGAACTGACATGTATGAGTTATTTATGAGAAAATATTTAGTTATTTGGAGAACACTAGTTGCATGCATGCATGCATTAACTGACTGAACTCACAATTAGTTCCACAAACTATTGGAACTAATTTAATTGTACTTAACTTAGTTAACTGAGCTAACTAATTACAACTCAAATGCAACTCACCCTTATCTCCTTAATTAAGGGATAATCTCCTCAATCAAAGGGATAACTGTTGCGTGACTTCACAAACACTTCTAACTTGAATTTCTCCAACTAATTAACTCAATATGAATTAGTTAATTATTTTTCAAACAACTAGTGAGACTAAATTCAAATTTTAATTCTCAATTTTAATACAGGGACTAATTAAAATTGGAATCTATCCTGAAATGTTATTTATAACAATGCTATTTTTAGAATTTCTATTTTTTGCTCTTTCCAACAGAGTTGGAGTATATCCTGAAATGTTATTTATAGCAATGCTATTTTTAGCATTTCTTGTTTCCCTTTTCAACATGGGGTTAGTGTAGGGAGCTATAAGGATAGACTGTGACCGCCAAAGTGCAATTTTCTTGGCAAAGAACCCTGCTTACCATTCAAAGACAAATAACATTGATATTGAGTATCACTTTGTGAGGGATATGATAGAAGACAAAAAGGTGTTGTTGGTAAAGGTGGACACTTTGAAGAATACTACAGATGCATTGAAAAATATGAGCTCTGAGAAGTTCTCTTTGTGTAGAGAAACAATGGGCATTGCAGGGCTGGATAAATGACTAAGCTCTCTTGTGGCCCCCAGTGGAAAGAAAACAACAAGTAGGAAAATGTTGGGTTGTGTTATATTCTTTCCATGACTAGCTACCCTAGTTAACCGGGGGGTTAGAGGGGGGGCGGAACCCCCCCTTCGTTGCACCGATTAGGCAGCAGAGGGGACCACAGTGGGTTTAAAGGGGGCGGGTAAACCCCCTCTACGGGGTCTGGAGCAGCACCCCGGGATTTTTTTTTTGGACCCTATATTAGGTGGGCGAACCTACCTATGGTTTTGTGCATGGTTTTTGCACATGGTTTTGGGCACGATGGTTTTCGGTCCATGGTATTGGATGCTTCGGCATGTATAAATATGTATTGTAACAGTGAAAGGAACATAATGAAAAATCAATCTGGTAGTCCCAGTTTTGGGATCCAGGGGAAAATCTCTATGTATATGTGTTTTATGTGTTTTATGCGTTTTATGTGTTTTATGTGTTATGCTCTCGCATTGTTTATTTTCTATGTTTTAGAATTCGTATGCAGGTAATTTTTGTACGGGGTTAAAACCTACAAAGCTACCATTGGTCGAGCTAGTTTATTTCTATTATGTTTGTAAGCATATTTCAGTATTTGATATTAACAAAATGAGGTGTTATTTTTGCTGCATCTTTGCATTTATGGTTATATTTATGATTTTTTGCATTCTTGTTTAAGTTTGGATCATAGGGAGTCTAGCTTCAGAGATAGCAACCCTGTGGAAGCTTGGATCTTTAGGTTCTAAGAGATAATTACACACAAGTGTAGTGATGACATCAATACAGAGGTATCAATAGTGTGAGATCAGGGCATGCACAGTAGCATGGTGAAAAATGACTTCCAGAGTGTTTTCTTCACAATGATTTCTAGTGACAGGGAGTCAGTTTAGCTTGAAGATGTGAAGGAAGGTGGTATCATATATGTCAGACACTAGTAGCATGGATTAGTTTGGCTACAACATGTTCCCACAAATCAATATGTTGTTGATATATTCATGAAGGCCCTAGGGAGGGAAAAGCTCGTCTACTTCAAAGAGAAAATGGGTATAGTGGAGAACACCTTCCTCACTAAGAGGGGGTGTTTGTTTTTAGCTTTTGGATATGGTAGAAACAAATAGGTGTTCTAGTCTTAGATTGTGTCTAAGAGGCTAAGGAACATGAGATCTCAAAAATCGCGAAAGGTTTCACGAGAAAATACTTGGAGACACCTTAATTAAATTAATTAGCCAATAATTAAAATGTTTCTAAGTATAACTTAGGAAAATTGGTTAATTAAAGGGAATTAATTAATGAAGATCAATTTTGCTCTAGAGTATTCTAATGATGAAGTCAAAGTGATCTTAGCCATCGTTTGAGATGTAATCGTGGCCATTGAGGCTCGAACGAGAGATTATAAGAGCAATTCAAAGGGATTTGAGAAGACATAGTATATGTGTTGAGCAGTTTGACCACCTAGTTTCAGGTATTCAACAAGGGCATAGTTGAAGCTAGGGAAAGCATCATAGCAAGGATTTCAGTGAATATTTGAGAGTAGGAGTCTTCAGGAATTTTCCTTTGTATTATCTAGTGTCTGGAGAAAGGAAAGAGGAGGTTTAATTCTTCTAAAAAGGATGTTGAATAGAACAATGTGGGTTAGTCATTTTACCCAGTGCAAGTTGTCGAAGTAGCCATGTTTCAGTTTCCAGTTGCGGGATCAATGTCTTGGAGGTAGAGTGAGTGGGTTTTAGAGGAAGAGGGAGGTAGGACAAATTTCTTGGAGGTGATTCTAAGGTTGTATGAATTTATCCTTAGTTAGATCTATGCATTCCAGTAGGAAGTGAGAATTTCAGGAGGAGGTGTGAGTGGCTAGGAGAGGCTACATCAATTGCAAAGGGAGACAAGGGTGTCTTCCAGATTATTTATCCAGTAAATATTGTTGGAGCTTTTCCAGATTGGCAAGCAGATCATTTTACTCTTGAATTTTCTAAAGATAGTAATAAAAACCTCATATGTTGCATTGGTTTTCCCTTCGGGACTTTTCCAAGGACAATTGTCCAAAAAAAATGGTGTTATATTTTATGTGTGTGTGCATATTTCTCAGTCCCATGTCTTATATTTCACAATGTTTTTATTGTGAAGAATGTAATAATGAATGTATCATTATTTGTTGAATAAAAATTCAAAAGACAAATAAATTGCTAAGAGTTAGGAGATAGATATCCAATTTATTGCAATCTAGGAATTTTCACAGGGAGTAGCAAAGAAACCCTCATTAAATACAAATCAAGATTAGATCAAGCTAGAAAAAAAATTCATTGCCATGATCAATTAATGTCTAGCAAAAGAAGCTCTATGGAAAAAGATACACTATCTATATGAGAAAAACATAACAATGAATAAGGTTCAATTAATGAAGAAATTATACAACCTCAAGAAGGAGAGTGATTTAGTAATAAAGCACTTAAATAAATTCAACATAATTACCATCTAGCTTATTTCTATTAATTTATTTTGAATGATATGATTAGAATCATCTAGCTTACTTCTATTAATTTATTTTGAATGATATGATTAGAATCATCTAGCTTACTTCTATTAATTTATTTTGAATGATATGATTAGAATCATCTTATTGATGTGACCATGTCAAATATCCAGGACAACTTGATCGTTAGCTATGAACACTTCAACACTTGTGGGAACCCTAAATTTTAAAGATATTAGCCATAGCTTAATGAATGAGGAGTTGTGACAAATCAATTATAGAAAACTAGGAAGGAGAAGCTTTAACTTGAGTTGATTATGGTAGGAAAAATTATTCAAACTATCAAGAGAATTCAAGGTCAAGGGGTAGATCAAAATCGAAAAGAGGTAGAATCAATTTTTATCACTATGGAAAACTATGACAAAGGAATAAAGGGTGACATGTCTAGAAATGAGAATATAAGGATTGAAAACAGGCCAACACAAATAAAAATTAGCCAGCAAAGATGAATTTCATATCACTATTGTAGTTTCAAATGATGAGGTTTATTTATTATTTTAATGGAATATGAATTTTTATGTACCTCCAATTGTGGTATTTATTGGATTCTTAATTCTGAAGCATCTCATCATGTAACCCCAAGAAAAAATAATAAGGTTACATATAATCCTAGTAACCATGGTAAAATACACTTGGGAGTCAGTCAATTCTGCAACATTGTTGGAGTTGAATATTTCCAAATCAATGAAAAGGATGGACAAGTTATCTTAATGAAACATGTTAGATATTTTCTCGAGACATGCATGAGTGTAATATATGTAGGAAAACTGAGTGATGAAAGCTACTTCACAAGTTTTAGAAAAAATGGCTAGAAAATTAATAAAGAGTCACCACTCATGGCTAGAGGATCCAAGGAAGGAATAATGCATATACCGATAAATAAAATAAAAATCAAATGTGCCAATTGTTGTGAAAGAGGAAATCTTAGAAATTTTGTGTCATAATAGCTTGGGTCGCATTAGCAAGAAGGGACTCAAATTCTTTCTAGTAAAAATATTCTTCTAAGTTTGAAATCCTATAATGTTGACTTTTGTGAGCATTGCATATATGATAGGGAACAAAGAGTTTCAACTCTTATAAATGGCCATGAATAGAAAATAGATTTTTTAGAATTGATGCATTCTAATGTGTTTGAGCTAGTAAATATTAAGTCACTAGGAGGAGCCTCATACTTTGCTACAGTTATAGATGATGTGTCTCGGAAGGTTTGGGCCTACCCTATGAAAAGTAAAGGTGAGGTATTTGAGATATTTCAAAAGTTTCATGTTGTTTTTGGAAGAGAAATTAATAAATTTCTCAATTGTTTAATGACATATAATGGCGGAGAATATTGTTCCAATGCATGAAAAGAATATTTTAATAGGTTTGGCATAAAGCATGAGAAGAATGTCCCTCTTTCTCCTCAACATAGTGGTATTGTAGAAAGGAAGAATTGGACTATCATGAATAAAGTGAGGAGTATGTTGTCAACTTTTGGATTTGAAAAACACTTTGGGGTATAAGTGATCAAGACAATTTGATAACTCATAAATCGATATGCTATTACTAATTTGAATATTGGCATTCTTGAAAAAGTTTGGACTAGTAAAAATTTAAATTATTCTCACCTAAAAATATTTTGATGTGAAACATTTGTACATATTCTTAAAGAGCATAGAATTAAGCTAGATGATAAATCCATGAAGTGTATTTGTTTGGGATATGCAGATGGCGATCTTGGATATTGGTTATGGGATCAAGTTAAACATAAATTTATTAGAAATAGGGATGTCATATTTAATAAGTTAAAGAAGTTTTAAAAGTTTGCAAGTAATATGGAGGTTAATAAGTTCATTAACAAGTTTCTTGAGCAACAAATAGATATTCCACTATTTAAAGAAAATGGGAAGCATATACTAGAACAAGTTAAATAGAAAATGGAAAATGATGAACAACAAAAAGAAGAAATTGGATAGTAACAATTAAAAGAGGTCTAATTTGCAAATACACTACCACAATTGGTTTGCATGTATACTAGGCCTCACACGCCTTTATAAATGCATATTCCTTTAAATTATATTTATCAACTAATGAAGGTGAACCTCATTGTTTCCAGGAGGCTTGTAAGTATGAAAGAAGAAAGAGTGGGAGAAAGCAATGGAGGAAGAAGTGGGACCCTTGTTGGAAAATGAAACTTGGGAATCAGTAAAGCTTCCAAAATTAGGAATAACCCTACAAAATAAATGGATATATAGGATTAAGCATGAGGGAGAAGGGAAAAAGAAAATATACATGGCAAGGTTAGTGGTGAAACAATTTTCTAAAAAGGAAGTTATTGGTTTTATGAAAAAAATTCTCTTGTTGCTAAAATTATTTCAATTATAACTATTTTAAGTTAGTGGTAGTATAATATTTTCATCTTAAACAGTTGATGTAAAGACAAATTTTCTCCATGGGGATTTGGAGGAAGATATTCATATCCAATAGCCACAAGGATATGAGGTCAAAGAAGAGAGATTAATATGCAGGTTGAAGAAGAACTTGCAAGTGTGTAAAACAAGCTCCACAGTAGTGGTATTTGCAATTTGATCGGTTTAGCTAAAACAAGGTTATAACAAATGTCATTATGACCATTGTATTTATTTTAAGAGACCAAATAATAATAGCTATATTATTTTTTCATTATACGTTGATGACATGCTTGTTGCATGTTCTAATAGGAAAGATATAAATGTACTAAAAAAGAATTGACTAATTTTCAATGAAGGATTTAGGTGTTGAAAAGAAAATCTTTGGTATGAGGATAAAAAGATATGAGAAAAATTATAAATCAGCATTGTCTCAGGGTGAGTACATAAATAAGGTGTTGGAAAGATTTAAAATGTTGGATGCAAAACTAGTTACTACTCCTTGGTTATCCATTTCAAACTAACTAAGGAGATGTGTTTCAAGGCATATTAAGAGATAGACTACATGTCCAAGGTTTCATACTAATCAATAGTTAGTAACTTGATGTATGCAATGGTGTGCACAAGTATGGATATTGAACATGCAATGGTTGTTATGAGTGGGTATATGGGCAATATAAGTAAAGAGCATTAGGAAGTAGCAAAGTGGATTCTCAAGTGTTTAAAAGGTAACACTACCCAGGCATTATTTTTGGGAGGTTCAAACACTATTATACATGGATATGTTGATTCAAATATGGCATGTGATATAGATATCAAGATGAGCACCACAAGGTATGTTTTTATTGTAGGTGGAACAATAGTAAGTTAGATTTCAAAATTGCAAAAGGTTGTTGTACTTTCAACAATGAAAGCAACATGTGTCATTGTTATAAAGGCTAGTAAACAGATTATTTGGTTACAAATGTTTATGGAGGAATTGAGAAAGAATCAAGAGAAAAATAGGTTACACAATGATAGCCAAAGTTCCAATCATCTTGCAAAGAAATCAACCTTCTATTTTAAGACAAAACACACACAACTTAGTTACCGTTTCATATGGTTAGTGTTGTCCTTTGTTGATAGTTCCTGGTTGAAGTACCGTGTCAAAGCATCTACGTAAAGGAAGTACTTTAATAAATGGTTGGTTCAAGGATAAAAAATATGTTTATGTAAATAATCCTTATTCTTTTAAATATTAATCAAAGTGTTGATTTCCAACAAAAACATCATACAATCTTTTAAGAGTATTGATAGAAGAATGAAAGAAATAAAAGATAATCGATAAGTATCCGATCTGAATACTTAATTATCTGATGGGAACAAAAACTGTATAGAAATATATCCCATAACTAACATTAATATATACAAGAATTGTATAGGAAACAATCTATAGATTGCAGGGTAACCAAAACAAATAGACAGTTTGCTTAATTAACCTGTACTGAACATAATGTCAAGGAGGCTAATCCTTATCCCAACCTTTCTCAGTTATCTATACAATATTAATGTACTAAAGAAATAAATAATGTAACACTAGAAGCACTCACAAGTAAGACAATGTTGTCATAAGCTGAAAACAAGACTCCTTGATTAACTTGAAAATATTCAGGTATTACAAAAATATTCAAAATTTTGGTCCACAAAACAACCCTTTTCCATTCAAATGAATGATATATATATATATATATATAGTGTTTTACAAAAGATTACAATGAAATTCATTTTTATCCAAAATACAACTTGGATAATCTTCAATAAAACTTTGAACCAAAATAGAAAATATTAAATTTGATTGTCTTCAACTATCCTTGATTTCTAAATCCAAACCCAAAATATCTGAGTTCATTCTGATTTTGCTCCTTTGAATCTAGATCTACTTTTATTATTTTCCAAAGCATATCTTGTCTTCATGTGAGATTCTCCTTTGACTTTGGAAATTAAGATACAATATTTATAAGTTGATCCCATTCTTCTTCCATTGGATAAGTTAACGTCCATTTTTCTATATGCTTCATCTACTTCGGTATATTTTTGAAAGGTTGGTTTAACTATGAACAAATATTTGATCTCATAACAAATAAATAAATCATCAACTAATTTTTCAAGAAGATTTTGACCGAATAAAGCTCCTTTACTCCAACAAAATTTGACTTATCCATTGGTGCTTTAATGAGTAATATTTTATGTTCATCTTTAGTTACCATTTTTCCCAGTGAATTTTTAAAAGAAGGTAAACCTTTTTCCTGCAAAGCAAAGATTTTTTTTATCAAACTTATTAATTTGAACCTGCATGGAATTACATTTCTCTTTCATTTGTAACATCAAATTTTTCTTAGCCAAAATTTTTTTTGCTTGCATAATTGAATGAGTCCTGTCAACAATATCCCTTTATTCTAATTTCTGTTTTTTCTTGGAATTTAAAAACTTTATGATTTTATTAGCTTAACTAGGTTTGTTTCCAATCTCATTCTTGATTTCATCTATGGACCTTTCTGCTCGTTCCAATAGCTCCTCTTGTTCAACCATGATCTTGGTTGATGTCCAAACATCAGAAATTGCAGAAATAATTTCTATCCAGATTCTTTCCTTAGCTTGAATAAGAAATTTCACACTATCAACTTGACCTAGATACCACTCAAGTTGCTTTTGTAATCTGGAAGTCTTTTGCATTTCAGCAACCAAAGAATTATCTGATTTAATTTTCTCATGCTTAACTTTTTCTAAAGCTTTATTTAGTTTATCAATTTCTTCATTCTTTAAACTTAATTATGATAATGCTTCTGTCAACTCCTTTGTGGGATTGTTTCTTTCTGAGACCACTTGAGATGTAGAAGGAATTATACTCCCTCCTTGTTCCCTTTCATTTACTAGTTGCTTCATTTGTGTTTCCATTTTTCTGTATTTTCACATTATGTTCAATCATCATTAACATGAGCAATTATTTTTCTTTTTCCTTCTCTCTAACTTCTTATTTTTGTGGATGTTCAGTAGTTGGAAGCTTTAGTATCTTGCGCAAAGCTTGAATATCTGCATTCATGTTCTTTATGATCTCCTCATTAGCATTAACATCATGAGGATATATTCCCAAATTGATAATTATATCCTCCAATGACTTGATCCTAGTATCTTTAGCCACAGAGGACATTCTCTCCATTTTTAACTCAAAGGTTGTATTATTCAATGAATTATGCAATTTAGACAAACTGATTATTCAACTTTTTGAATTAGAATAGATCATTTCCCCTGTTTGTCTATGGAGATAAATTTGATCAATTGGATGAATTTTCTTTGTGTTAAAAGAAAATACAAAGGTCTTAAAATCTTCTACAAATTTAGCCCTTAAGACTTTTGGTTCCAGAAAAGCTAATTGAAACTTTCCCTTTTCAACATTTAGGGATGAGTGTAACGTGTTCTTTGTAAACTAGGTTTGCTTCCAGAACTAAGTGTAAGTAATTGACTTTAAAGTTTCATTCTTATTTTTAATCTCCATGAATTTAGAAAAGATACTCTGATTAGCAGAGGAAGGAGACAAAGAATATTGTGATGTTGATGTTTCCAACTATTGTAAATTGAATATAGACTCGCTTGAAAGAATAATTGTAGAAGGTGTAGAGACATGAGGATCTAGTTTCTGACATATTCTCTTCTGATTCCCTTACTTTCTACTTTTTGTAGACTCTAAATTATGTTCCTTTTGATTTAGAAGTGCAACATGGTACATTTTCAATTACCATTTTAAGTTATTTCTCCCTTTGTTGAGGAGTTGCTAAAACATTAAGCTTTGTTGACTGCTCTTCCTCTTAATCTTCTGGAAATTATTCTAGGGTGCCTTCTTCCCATGTTTCTCTATTAGCATATCTTTCAATATCTAGATTTGTTACATGAACATAGGAATTAGAACCTTGTTGAAATCTAATAGATGAAATATTTCCAATTAGGTCATAAGACCGGTTGATTCCCTTTGTGAATTCCATTTGTGCTAATAGAAATTCAACCTCCTTATCAGTTTCCCTGGTGTTTACAACAAAGGGTCCCACTTGTGCATTGAGTTTAAACAGAGATTCTTTCTTTCTTGGTAGGAAATGCATCTAATCAACATTGGGGCTCTATCAAATGAATTAAAGAGAAAAAATTCTAACTGGGAGAAAATTTTGCAAATGATATGGAGGGAGTTCACATCCATACATTCTTATCTCAGTAAAAATTTTATACAAATACCAATCACCTAACTTAGCCTGCTCACTAAGCTGCAAATTGCACTTGACCTCTGGAAAAATTCTCGAGACATTATCATTGTTTAAGAGACTGAAACATTCTAATAGAAATTAGTTCACAAATTTTGAAAAAGAAAATTCCTTAGTGTGTTTTGTGACCAAGGAAGTCCAATGAAAAAATGATCATTGAATACCCTGCATATCTTGTTTTTGCAATTGTATTTGGAATTATTTTTTGACTGATGATATAGGAACAAATAAATTAAGACTGGTTTATGTTTAAATAATCTTTCAATTCCGAATTTCAAAAAAAAATCATGAACGATATCTAAAAGAAACTTACTAAATTTGAATAAAATTAAAGGCCTATTTCCTAGTGAAAGAGTTGATAGAAATCCTAACACTACTTCATCCCCACTTCATCACTTTCACGGCCTAATAGACAGTATATCATGGAAATGATTTGTCTGGAGATCTCAAGGAATATATTTGAAGGATAAGGAGGGTTATGTTGGAGAATATTGGTTCCTTTTGGCAAAAAGGACTCAAATATGGAATTCCTTTGCTGAGGGGTCAACTTTTGATAAATTTCCAACAAAACCTCATTGGAGAATAGATGAAGAGAGCTGATAACATCAAATTGAAGGGCTTGTAAAATTGACTCAGAGGTAATATTGAATAAAGGTCCTCCATTTTTTGCAATGATGGCTTTTTCACTTGGTAGGTACCTATCTGAACACCATACAATGAACTCAAGAAAATGGTGTGTATGTGGAAACACGAACTAGGGAAGGAAGGATTCCCAAAGAAAAAGCTCGTCACTGTTATATTGGAATTTCTGAAATGCCCAATTCTATAGCTCATAAATGTCAAATTCACATTTTGTTTCCACAATTTTAGCATCCAGATCAATTAATGGCATTTCATCTAATTTTATTGACGTGTAAGATGGTGGGTTCTTTGACTGTGTTTTTGCTAACTTGCCCTTCTGTGAACTCATTTTTTCAATGTGAAATGAGGGCAAAAGAAAATTAAATTGCCCATAGATTGTAGCAGTTGAAACAACCTTGCAGCTGATAACTTTATTCTTCAACTGTAACTCTTTGACAAAGGGGCAAAAAATAATGGCTTTGGATAAAAGTAAAGGAAATAATATGGCGGAAATATTCGGGAAAAAGAGAAATTGATAAAATAGGCATTAATATATAATGGTTGTATTCTATGGCAATGTGAATTAATGAATATAGAATTTGGCAACAATAGGATTTATTGATAGATAAAATGGCAGCAACGGAAAATAAAATTGGTGGCAGTGGTAAATTTAGTGGAAATAAGAAGCAAGTTTGTGGGGGAGTGTAGAGTGGTAAGTGGTTTAGATTAGGGGGGTTTGTTATTAACCTCAGACCAACACGTAACTAAAAGAGGTTTCGGGAAAATAATTAATTGTGGTCCAGAACAGAAACAACCATGAAACATACACAGTCTGAATCTGTGTTCCTGGCATCCAGCTAGCTTAAGAGTTCAATGACAAGGAACCCCCCATCCCACCATTAAACATTGAGCAAGTGGGAGGGGGTCCGCTTTGAAATTATAGCCATCGATCTTTTTGTGTTAGATCTTTGCCACACCAAGATGTGGGCGCTTTATGAAAGTGTGGCCTTTCAAAGTTTTATTTAGAAAATTGTATAAAAACAAACATAATACATATGGAGCTTATAAAAATGAGTACATATATTTATTTCCAAGGCGCAAAAAAATAAAAGTAAAATTGGAACATTTTTTTTTTGGAAAAGATGATGAGAAGAAAATGTTACAATAGTTAGTTTTCAAACATAGACTATTGAAGCTCGAAAAGATGCACACTAGCTAGAGTCCTTGATACATGTTAAAATAACCAAGGAGAAATTGAGTTCACAGTTATCTTTAGTTGATCTTCAAGCATGATGATGAAGATGAGAAATTTTCCAAGTCCAAAGTTGAAGCATATTCTAGCAGGTGCTATAGCAATGAAGTTATTGTAATCAGTCTACAAGTGGGAGATTGTTGACTACCTGTAAATGAGCATATGAGTGTAAGACCTGGTAAGGTATTCATGCCCCTCATAAAATATAGAGTGATAGGGGTCACATAGAATTCCTAGATAAATTTCTTTGAAAAGGAGTTGGATCCAGAGAACTTCCTCAAGTCAAATTTGAAAGGGGGAATGTTAGGTTAAATTTAACCTAGTAAAATAGTCAAATCTATTTTAAATAAACAAGTGTTAGTTTGTTGTCTCCTTTTGTATTGTGTTATTTTGTGTTTTATTTTTATATTATTTTTTAATAATACATTTGTAACAAGAATATTGTAATTTAAACATTAGATATGCCTAACCTTACATTTTTATTTTTATTTCACTTATTAAAATGCTAAGTAAAATATAAAAAGGAAAGAAAATGAGAAGCCCAATGTTCTACAATTTATCTAATAAACACATCTTCGAAAAATATTGTCCATAACTCCTTTTAAATTACCTTAAACTTGGATAGCATTATGTAGAACTCCTTGCAAATCCAAACTTTAGAAAGAAAAAGAAATTTAAGAAAGTTAAAATAGTATTGAAATTGGTTTATTGTATTTAAAAAACTTTGTGTTTGAGCACAACCAAAAGTAACCATGAGCTTTTGTGTATATTTAAACAAAAACCACATGACCATCCATCTCACAAAATCTAAAATTTAGAGAATTGAAACACATACATTAATATTTGTGAAAATATTGATTACAATCCAAAAAATGTAAATTATAACCACGAAAATTATATAAACCAAAAACTAAAATCTTATTTTATATTTAAATATAACATTGATAAAAAAAATAGTCAATTAGGGTTATCTAGGGTGGTTGTGCAGAATGGTTTTTAGCTCCCCTTAGGTTCAATTCCTTGCAAGTGACATGATGATGAGGAATATTGTTGTAATGTGTTATGGAACCAGCTCACAAAAAGATAGAAAAGATAGATCAACGCCTTAGAAATAAGCATTTTCGAGGGGGCAACCTCCTTTACATTATACAATTGAACAATTCTTGGATGATACAAATGACAAGACCTCCTTTCTATATATAGGAGTTTAAGGGGTCATAATATAATCAGAGCCGACATAACAATAATAATGTAAGGGCACAATAATAACATTAGTGGGCTTCTATGGGGCACACTAATAAAAATATGGGGACTACATGGGAACAAAAATATAATAAGGGGGTTGTACTAATAACAATAAGGGGTTACACTAGTAGTATAGGGACCTAACATGCCCCTCTCCTTCAAAAAGTGTTGTCCTCAACGCTTGAGTAGTTCTCGATGCTTCTGTATAAAATTACTGTCCTCCCATGTGGAATATTCAGTGAGTAAGTTCTTCCACTTGATGAGATACTCTGAAATTGATCGATTTCATAGCTGTCGAGTTCTTGTTTCTGTGACTGCTCCAAGCTCCAATATGATTTTCCCTTCCTCGTCAAGTTCTGGCGATATTGTTTGAACTAGGATCTTCTACAACTTTTGAATGAGTGGCCACACTTCTTCGTCCTTCTGCCATTCATCCCTTGCTTCCTTTATCGAATCTGGTTGGATAATAGAAATATTACAAAACAATGCTTCCACATCCTCATCCTTTCTTGAGAGTGCATCTGCCACAACATTTTGCTTCCATTTTTTGTAGATGATTTCAAAGTCATAACCCAACATCTTTGTGACCCATTTTTGTTGCTATTTAGAGGATACTTTTTGTTCTAAAAAGTATTTAATACTATCATGATCCGTTTTTACCTTGAAGTGTCTTCCCATTAGGTAAAGTTGCCATTTATTAAGTGTGTGTAGTATTGCCAACATTTCCTTCTCATAAATAGCTTTCTTGAGGGACATTTGTTTGTATGTATGTAACCATAAAAATACCCAATCGCCTACATCAAAAATTCTTTCATCGCAATGTTGATCTGCCTGTTGTTTCATTCGATTATGCACCAAAGTGGCGGTATCCTTTAAAAGTTGGAGAATTGTTGTTGATGCTCGATGTGATCTTTTACTGCTTGAATCTTTTTCTTCTTGATATGTCCTTCTATATTTAGATATTTAGGAGTGGTAATTTCTTCCAGTGCATTACAAGATATGGTCGGATTCATTTCTTGATGCTCTATGTGATCTTTCACTTCTTGAACATTTTTCTTCTTGATATGTCCTTCTATCTTGATAGTTTGAGGAGTGGTAATTCCAGTCATTGCATTACAAGATATGGTGGGATTCATTTCTTCTTTCTTGATGTGGTATTTCACTTCTTGAACCTTTTTCTTCTTGATATGTCCTTCTATCTTAAGAGTTTGAGGAGTAGTAATTATTTCCAATTCTTTACAAGATGTGGTTGGATTCATTTCTTCTTTCTCCGGGGTTGGTTCCTGGTGTATATACTCTTCTTTTGATGTTTCTTGTTCCTTTTCTTCCTCCTCTCCACAATCAATGTAAAATAATTTCTTCTCAACACACTTATGATCTTTAGTGCATTTGTTATCACAATTGTAACAAAGCCCTTTTGCTCTTTTTTCTTCCAATTGTCGTGGTGTCAACCTTGTAAGTTGTGGAAGGCTAGGAGAAACAACACTTCCATCTTTATAACTATGAGGGGTAAACTTCCTTGTTGCCATAATTTTTCTTTCCACTTTTCTTGCCAACCTGATGCCTTCTCCAATGAATTAGGTTCCCAAAGACAAACCTCATGTTGAATGTTATCCTTTAAAGTCCCTATGGAGACATCAATCCTCTGCTTAAATTTTTTACAGTCCTCAATAGGCTCTTCCATTGAACACTTTTGTTTTATATTTATCAATTGGCTAAAGAAGGTGTTGCTCTTTGTTTCCTCATAATGTGCTATCATTTCCTCCGTGAAAATTGACCACGTAACAAGTGGTTTACGATAACAAAGCCCTTTATACCATAAAAATTGATCTGGTTCTAAATATGAAGATGTAATACGTACCTTTTGTAACAGTGGTACACCATGTAGATCAAAATATTTCTCTATCTGTAGTATCCAATTTACCAAATCCTTGCCATCAAACTTCCTCATTTCATTTTTTCTTGATTTTAGGAGCTTGATCATGAAACGACTGTAACTCTGTACTTTCAGATTTTCAAGTTCTAAAATTGTTTCTTGCAGTAGCTCTCTGAGTTCTCTTTCTAACCCCACAAGTCTGATCAGAATTTGATTATCCAAGAAAGAGTTATGCCAAATCTCCCACGGTGACCTGATTATAGACTATTTCAGTAGAGCGAACTTGTACGACATGCCACATCTCACTGTTTCGACCTTAGTACCTAAAACTGATATACAGAAAACTACAGGAAGTCTTCTTTCTGCAACTTCTTACGAAATTTCAATTTGATGCTCATAAAGAAAGTTATGACAATTTTCCCTAGGTCACCTGTTTAGGATGTAATTTGGGAGCCTGCAGAAACCCTAAATGTCTCAGATTATATCTCCGAAAATATAGTGAGACAAGATCTGAAATTCGAACGTGAGGTTCAAACCAATTTTTCTCAAATGGGTATTTTTTTAGCTTCTGAAACTTCGCAGAAAAAATGTTATTGTGAAAATGCCACGATTACCTGTTTGGAGCAACGAAACCCTAGAATCCAAATGTCTGATACCAAATGTTATGGAACCAGCTCACAAAAAGATAGAAAAGATAGATCAACGCCTTAGAAATAAGCCTCTTCGAGGGGGAAACCTCCTTTACATTATACAAATGAACAATTCTTGGATGATACAAATGAAAAGACCTCCTTTCTATATATAGGAGTTTAAGGGGTCATAATATAATCAGAGCCGACATAACAATAATAATGTAAGGGCACAATAATAACATTAGTGGGCTTCTATGTGGCACACTAATAAAAATATGGGGACTACATGGGCACAACAATATAATAAGGGGGTTGTACTAATAACAATAAGGGGTTACACTAGTAGTATAGTGACCTAACATAATGGCTGCATACTTATGAATATTGATGTATTGATCCTCACTCTTGCCCTCAAGCTTAGAGAGAGGATGATTTCCCGTGAAAAAAAAACAATAAAATTGAACTTTCAAAGTATGAAAATTAAAAATCCTAGAAGTAACCTTAGACAAGGACAATAGCTGCAATGCATCATAGTCCCTGCCTCTAACACTAATTAATTGATCAAGGTATTGTTTGATGCACATTTTATCATTAGCATGGGGTCTGCATTTCATCCTTACTTAAGAATTATTTTCACATTTGCAATATGTCGTTATTGTCACCTCCACACATGCACAACAAAAGCCACCTTCACACATCTTCTTTTGCTTCCACACAACTGATTAAGGCAGTTTGGGGTCCATGTTTTGTCATTTTTTAGAATTCTTCATTCTTGCAATCATCTCCACAATCTCTCGTTATTCTTACGTGCACACTTCCGCACTCTGCACATTGAAAGTCATCTCCACAAAGTGTCCTCCGTACATGCTTTCTCCACACAACTTCCTCCGCACATGCTTCCTTTGCACATATTTCTCCACACACACTTATTTCATTTAACATAGTTCTTGAAAGCTTCACCTAAATAACATTTAAATTGGCTTTGAAAATTTCATTTACATCATTGTAAGTGAAGTACGGTCAAAATTCCTGCGATGTATTCTGAAATACAGTTTGATTATTAAACAATGGGTTATAGTTGTGAGTTGCATTAGAAGTTATGCATTGGAATAACTAAATTTAATCATAAGATACCTTTACGAAAGGTTTTTTTTCGCTTGGGCATTAACACATCTGCTACTTTGCTTAAATCTTTTAGAAAAACCACTTTCTTTTATGAGTATATTTTTCTTATGCGTAGCTTTTGCTTTAATATATATATGTTACTTCATGGAATGAGTTTTCTATGTTTTAGGTTTAATCTTCATGGTAGATTATTTTTAGTCGTTATGGTAGATGTTTTTGGGTAAATAATGTCTATCTTCGTATTTATGAACACTTCTTTTTTTTTATGCTTCTGTGTGGAAGTGCACACGAATTCCATTGTGCCGAAAAAGTTTTTTGTGTGGATTTTTGGACTTTGAACCAGAAGCTTTTATTGATAATATTATTGGAAATATTTTAGTTATAAATAATGCATATGTTTGTATTCTCTTTTTGCTTTATTTTAGTTATAAAAAAAAAAATGTTCATTGTGTGGATCTTTGTACTTCACACTAAAGGCTTCTTTTGCTAATAATTTAGTATAAATATTCCAATTCTCGTATCATTGAACAGAAGTTGTACATATGTTTCTAAAATTATGCAAAGCAAGATTTCAAGCCTTTATTATGTAGATGTTTGTAGTCCACTCCAAACATTTTGTTTGAATGCAAAGCTTTGTTTGATTGTGAAGACCGAGTGCGAAAAATTTCAAAGCCAACATACAATGTTGCACAAACACTTCATAACCAATATACAATATCAATTTTCATTCATCAAATTTAATATTGCATATATGCTTGCACACTAAAGACTTCGTACCCTAGTTTTTCCCATGGTCGTAGCTTCTCATGCATTTTCTTCAATGAGTTGTCGACCTTCGATGATTTTTCTTTGCATATCATAGCCCCATGGCAATTTTCTCCATGGTAACATCTCTAATTTTTCCTAGGGTCGCAGCTTCTTGTGCATTTACTTCAAATAGGAGTCGGTGACCTACAATGATGTTTCTTTGCATATTTCCAATCTTTTGAGATGTAATGCTAGCTATAGTTTTGCACACATATATTACACTAATGCTTATTCTCGAATAAATACAATTGTATGTTGGCCATGGAAGAAAATGGTTGCCAGAGAAACGTATCATATACCTCCACACAAATACTTCCACACTTAATAATTCCCTTCGATCAATCATTGACATTCGAAACTCTACAAATGCTACCTCCCAACATCCATCTCCGCACAATCACCTTCGCGCAGCTCCTTCTGCACAATTACTTCCGTAGTTGCGAAAAATGTTCCTAAATAATAATTAAAAAAAGACTTGTATATTTATTACATTAATAAACATCGCAAAAAGCCTTCCACACATTCATTTTACCGCACAATACTTCTTCTTCACACTGATTGAAAACACAATTTATTTAGCACCCTTGTATATGCAAAAGAGCCCAAGTTCTCTGACACATACTCCTTAATTATATCAATTGCATATTTACAATAATGACCCACAATCACACGTCACACGAATTGAAAACATAGTTTATTTAGTATTGCATAATAAGAGTAGCTTTTATAGTCCAATGATTATGATAGTTGTTAAAAAAAAAGATACTAGCTACCTCTGCTTGGACTTGTCATGAAATACCAGATTCTCAGAGAGCTTAATGCAACTCTGATTATCACAATATATCACTATCAGATCCATTTCCTAACTGAATAGTTCCACAAGTATTTTCCTCATCCAGATTGCTTCACATGTTGCTTGACTTGCAACCATGTATTCAACCTCTGATGAGCTAAGCGCCACAGACCTCTACTTCCTGCCATACTAGGAAATATTTGCAGACCCAACACTAAAAATAACACTTGATTTACTTTTCCTATCGAATGGAATCACTGCCCAATTTGCATCGATGAAGCCTTGCAGCTTCACTCTCTCTGTCAGTTTGTACCATAATCCATATTAGGTAGTGTCTCTGAGGTACTGTAACACATGCTTTGTTGCCTTCCAATATAATTTGGTAGGCCTCACCATAGCTTGGCTAAGCTAGTTGACTGCATAGCACATGTCAGGTCATGTCTTCACAAGATACATCAGTGAACCCACAAGCTTCCTGTAAATGGTGAAATCAACCTCTTCAACTGAAGTGGCATTCTCCTTCCTCCAATTTGTAGCTAGAGTTTTGTCCATTGGATTACAATTATCCATGTGAAATCTTTGAAGTATCTCAGTAGCATACTTTCCTTGAGACACAAACAATTCATCATCACCATGCCATACTTCCAGCCCAAGGAAATAATGCATGAGGCCCATGTATTTCATCTCATATTCCCTTGCAAGATCATATTTGCAAGAGCGGATCAACTACTCATCACCTATCAATATTAAATCATCTACATACAAAACAAGAATAAGAAACTTACCATCTACCACAATGCGATAGAGGTTCTCATCTGCTTCAGTTTTGGTGAAGCCCAGTCTACTGAGATAATTGTCGATCCTAGTGTACCATGCTTGGGGCACCTATTTGAGACCATATAATGCTCTCTTGAGTCTGAACACATGTGACTCTCAATCATATGCCTCAAATCCTTCAAAATTCTCTATATAAATTTCCTACTCAACGACACCATTGAGAAAGGCGGTCTTCACATCCATCTGGTGGATTTTCCACCCCATCTATGCAGTCAATGCTAGAATGGATATGATTGAGGAATATATCGCAATTGGTGCAAAAATTTCCTCATAGTCCACTCCCTCTACTTAAGAGAATCCTTTGGCCACAAATTTGGCCTTGTACTTCTCAATGCTCCCATATGTTGCATGCTTCACTTTGTAGACTCATCTTGAACCAACCATTTATTTCCCTTCTGGTCTTGGCACCACCTTCCATACATTATTCTTCAAGATGTATTCATATTCTTCCACCATGGCATCAACCCAAACAGGTTGAGAAACTACTTCCTCAAATGAAGAAGGCTTTATCTCAATGAGCTTTGTCATGAGAGCCATGTAACCAGTGTACCTATCAGGTGACCTCCTTTGTCTGCGTTGTGATGTAGGGGCTCCCACAGTCTCCCTAGCATCATGCACCAATATATCACCATCTCTGGTTCCCTTCCTCCCCTCTCTGGAAGATTCAGATTGAGTGGGTGCCTCCACTCTACCTCTTGTCTGCTCCAGTACATGTGGTTGCTCCACAACCTCCTGAAGCTCATCTTGAGGCTCCTCCTTTGGAGCTAGAAGCTCCTGCTTCAGTGGGATACTCAACTCGCATTCCATAGAGAATCTCTTGGCCTTTTCCTCATAGAACTTGACATCTCTCCTTACCATTATCATCCTCAGTGAAGGTAAATACACCCATAATTGTGTGGAGTTTCGGTGTATCCTACATGTAACAACCTCCAGGGTAAATGTGCGTATAAACAACATAATAGGAACAGAAATACAATAAACATATCAACCATAAAAATCCATATTTACATCAGTACATTTGCACATTAAAATCAAGGGAATGAATTTTTTCATTAATAAATGCAATGAACCAACCAGAGATGGGACTACCACATTCCACCTGACCATAGATTGGCTGAGCCAAGTCTCTCTTCAGCCAATCACCCCCATGCCATATTCCAAGAATGAATGTGGGATCTCAGAGAACACATCAATCAAAACTCATCCAAGGTTTCTAGAGGCCACCCACCTCAACCCATCAAACATTGATTCCACCTCACGGTCAGACATCACCAAAAACCATCATCAAATTGGTATCCATCCAAGCCTTCTAGGGATTCCAGAGTGTTTTTGTAACCAAGGCTTCTAGAACTAGTAACTCAACCCACAAGTTATACAAGGCTTCCAGAGCGTTTGTCCAACCAAGGCTTCCAGGACTAGTAACTCAACCCACCAAGGGCTTCCAGAGCGTTTTTCCAACCAAGGCTTCCAAGACTAGTAACTCAACCCAATCTATTACAGGGCTTCCATAGCATTTGTTCAACCAGGGCTTCCAAGACTAATAACTCAACCCAAGCTAAGGAAACATGAGAACCAATCAAAACAAAGCAATGAAAGTAAACCCACAATCACCATGGCTATCCAGGAAATGGCAAGGCTAGGCAATCCACTATCGATCCAGGCAATCCTCCATGCCAATGACAGATCACAACCAAGAAACCACATGCATGTGCTATGCATGCTAAAACTAGTGAAGAAATCATACATGCAACTCGGTACTTGCAAGCAATCTGATGTAGTTGTTGATGTTGATGCCTTCTTGCACTTTCATGCTCTTCCTTTGCCTTCTTGCTCCAAGAATCCAAGTATGCCACACCCTCCAAGAGTGCTCCAAGAAAACTCTAAGTATCGAAGAGTATGAGAGAGAGAGAGAGAGAATAA
Organism: Pinus tabuliformis; assembly: GCA_031772625.1. Taxonomy (NCBI): domain Eukaryota; kingdom Viridiplantae; phylum Streptophyta; class Pinopsida; order Pinales; family Pinaceae; genus Pinus; species Pinus tabuliformis. Next base: position 738,501,652 of record CM062817.1, read on the forward strand.
TGAGAGAGCTCCAAAGCTAAACTGACCAAGTCCTGCCCACTGATCCTCATAAGCCTTTTTATTAATGAGGCCTCTATTTTCTTCATTTTCCATTATTTTCCTTCAATTTCCTCCTCACATGCAAAATGTGACCTTTCACCTTCCTTTTCTCCTAATTTCCATTATTTTCATAAATAAAATGCCAATTAATTCCTCATGCCTTTTCAAAGCCTTAGCCATTGCCTTTGCCAATTTCCTTAGCCATGAACAACCAAATGAACACCTCCTAGGATGTATTTCCCAACATTCATCTTGGAATACATGTCCCATCATCCATAGTATTTATATATTTTTTACGTGGAATTTTCACTAGGGTTGTTACAAAACCCTCCCCCTTGGGGGAACACCGTTCTCTATGTTCAATGAAACCTATAACCAACATGACTGCTGAAAAAAAAAATTAAAAAAAAAAAAACACACACACACACACACACTACCCATGGAGATTTATAACACAGCTTGTTGGAGTATTTACAATGAATGACCTGCTCAAAAGAAAAACATCATGACAACATGACCAGATAAAAACCATACTGCATATTGGATCTTTATAACACAGCTCATTACGGTATTTACAATGATATACACATATACACATTAGCTTAACCAATGAATAAAGGATACGATGTCTGTATCAATCAACAAGGGAATCCAGGGGCTCACACCTCAACCCTCAAAGTAATACCAGAATTCACCTCCTTCCCAGGAAGTCCAAAATCCACTGTAAAGTCAGATTTGCATCCAATGTCCAGAGTTATAATCTTACACCACTTGTCCTCTCAACAAACAGTTACCAACTCATTGTTTTAGGGTGCACTCCAAATGTGCATTTGATTCCATCTAGCAATGCTAATGACCAAAACAAATTCATCCATGACCTTCCCTTCTCTTCTACACAGTCCCTCGGGAATCCGATCACCCCTTACATACAATCACTCACCTTCCAACTTCCGCTGGCACCCCCATCCTAGGAAGTCCATCCCTTGGAAATGCTTCCTCACATCGGAAGATACAACAACCAAGGCATATCCCTGCCTTAAAACCATCATACTGGTCATAGCATGCTCATGGCAATCAATGGACAATATTGGGTACCAGTGTCCCACAATGGCCCTGCTCCTGAATACTTTACCAACATGTTGTTGCATGTTCCAATTTCTTTTGTTGTTGCTGCTAATTCTTGCAGTCGATTTCAATCACCCAACTAGGCATGTTCATGCTTCCTGTACCAAGAACATAACTTCCATTAGATTCAAAATAAATTGAAATAACTTCAAATCATACCTCATTGGTAGTTCATCAATAAGGTACACTTGGAATCATGTTCGCTTCCTGTCACAAGAAGTCAATCTAGCATCTTTGACCAAATCACATGTATAAAAATATCACATCAGGTTAGCTAAAAACACAACCATCATAGATCAAAATCATAAATCACTATAACCATCATAAACCAAAATCATAGATCATAAACCATAATCATAAATCATAAATCAGAATCATAGATCATAAACCAAAATCATAATTCACATGTAATCATCATATACCAGAATCATAGGTCACATGCATAATAAAACTGAAATACAATATCGATACCTATCCTTCATCGATCCTTACTTCTACCTTTGTTCTTTTGTATAGACACAGGATCAGTTGCCACACCCAGTAAACACCAGTGCCTTCTCCTCTACTAAGTGCACATACGCATAGTGTGCATCACACACATACAACCACACTTGACACACAACACCATGCAATACATGCACCTACACCTGACATACAAACGCATACACCTACAACCAGTGTACAAAACAATGCATCCATCTATGCTCGATGTGCAATACCATCCAATACATGTACCTACACAGAGTACAACACAACGAGTACACACGCCGCAATACCACGACTACATGATGCACATACATAATACCATATGCCCTCAATACAACATGTATGCACATAATACCACACATGCACCTGTACCATATGTACAACATGTACAAAGTACCACTGGTATACCACACCACCTGCAGAATGTGTGAACAACATCACATTTACACGACGCCACTTTCACAACATGTACACAATGCCACATTTACATCAAACCACTATACAATACCACATGTACATAGTACCACACGCACGATGTGTACGTGACACCATATGTACATAGCATCACATGCACGACATGTACACAACACTACATGCTCATAACACCCTATGTAGAACATGTACACGGCACCACATGCTCACAGTACCACTTGTACAATCATGCACACAACACCATATGTACATAGAACCATATGTACAACATGCACGCAACACCAAGTGTACATAGCACTGCATATCCAAAATGTACATAGCGTCATCTATACACAACACTACATATCACTCATGCATAGAGCACCATATGCACACACACTGTATATACATCATGAAGACAGTACAATATGTATACAGCATCCCATATGCAATATTTGCACAACCCTATTTGTACCATCCTGTACATAACATTGCTGATCCAGGTGGATATTGGTGGCCACCTGCCAAGTCCGCCTGGACCCCCACCATTGTCTTTCTCAGCATTTTCAGTTTCCTTAATTGTAGCACAACTTACTATTTTTAGCAGTTTTTTGGGTCCTGAACTTCCGGAGCCGTTTTGAGGCCCTAAACGACGTTTTTTGGGGAATTCGAGGGCAACATGGGTCCATGGAATGGACCGATGTTGCCCGTTCCAACAATGATAGTGCTCGGATAGATCTTTCTAATGAGCTATTGTACGCGTCAAACGGAGATCATATGCCAAAGTTACGACCCCAGGAAGTTGATGTACCAATTTACCCCAAACGGGGCCCACAGTTTGGCGTTTCATCTCCTAGGGTTAGGTTTTGGAATGTTAAGGGTTTTCCATTGTTTCTCAACAATAAATAGGCCTTCGAGCCTCATTGTAACACAGTTCAGAGGCATGTAGCCATCACATCTCTTCTCAGAGATAAGCTACCATCGCCCTAGCTGGTTTATTTCCATTTCTGGTTGTAAGCATATTTCAGTATTTTCCATTAATGAAATGAAGTATTATTTCCGCTGCATCTTTGTGTATATGGTTATCTCTGTAATTTGTTGCGTTCCTGTTTAAATCCGGATCAGTGGTATCAGAGCGGTCTGCTTTTTCTCTGTTTTTCTTTGCATGTCCCCAACAAGGTCGAGATATAAGGAGTTAGGGCTTGAACTGGTTGAACCTTTGCAAGACCAGCCTCGCAAATCCCGACGGCCTCCCATGGCGGACGAGAAGAAAGACGAGGGGGCAGGAGATCCCATCAAAATCTTGCTCGAAGAAGCCCTCGAGCGACAACAGAACGCGATGATGGACAACTTTGCCCAGATCCTTCAGCGGCTACCCAGAAGCAACGCATCGGCTTCCAGCAGCTACTCTGGAAACACCACACCCTTTAAGGTAAAAGTTAATGTTGAAATCCCCATATTCGAGGGTCAGATAGACACAGATGCCGTAGATAAATGGTTAAATCTGCTAGAGGGTTATTTTTCTGTTCATGAATTTTCGAGTCGGGAAAAGATTGTTTTTGCTCTTCTCAAAGCAGCCCCCCACGTCAAGGACTGGTGGGAAACCTACTGCGAGCAGAAGGATGAAAGTACTGGCTCACTATTTTCAGCCGCACCCACCTGGGATTCGTTTCGGGATGCCATCAAGGAGCAGTACTACCCTGTCGGAAGCTATGAGGATGAATACATAAAGTGGACCACGTTGCGGCAGGGAAGGGACCAAGACGTGCCGGAGTTCACCAATCTTTTCCATACCCTTCGCACAAAGTTGGGTATCAAGGATTCGGAGCAACATTTGATACTCAAATACCGTGGCTGCCTGCACAAGTACATCCAGGAAGAAATACAATTCCTAAACATCCCCTCGCTCGGCGCAGCATACCGATATGCCGTGAAGGTCGAGCAGAAGTTTAAACAAAAGAAGCGAGACTTTGGATCTGCGAATCCAAAGCAGGGGAAAGGTGCCCCTAAACCACAGAACAAAGGACAAAGCCAAGGCGGGATAGCCCAAGACAACTAGCCGAAGCTGCAAACAAAGAACAGCGTCGCGAAGCCGAGAAAGGACACTGGAATATGGTGCAAGTTCCATAAGTGCTCCACTCACAACACAAGTGAGTGTCGGGCCAAACAGTCACTGGTGGCTGAGCTAAAGGTTTCAGAATCATATGCATGTTCCGACTCTGAGTCAGAACCCGATAAGGGGTATGAAAAAGGGAAGCAGATCATTGATGCGGATCCCAGCGCCACTGTTGCTACCGCAAAGATCCAGAAAAATGAACCCGAAGATCCAGAGGAGGAGGAGCTTCTCTTCCACTCCCAGATGTGGGTAAAGGGCTCCCCGATACAGTTCATTGTTGATAGCGGGAGTCAAAAGAACCTCATTTCGGCAGAGGTCGTGAAGCGGTTGGGCGTACCGACTACAGCACACCCACAACCATACACCATTGGGTGGCTTCACCAAGGACGAGATCTTCGCGTGAGCCAGCAGTGTCGCCTTCCATACAACATCAAGCCCTTCACGGATGAGGTATTGTGTGACATTGCTCCCCTTGAAGTTTGTGATGTATTACTAGGACAACCATACTTGTGGAAGCGACATACTGTGTATGAATCAAGGCCCCGTGCTGTTATTATTACATTGGGAAATAAGTTGTTCAGGATACCAGAGGTAGCACCACCTGCCGCCATCTCTTTGATTACTGCAAAACAATGCAGTAAGATCATTTCCAAAACCAGGAAATTTGTTTTCCTGATGATACGCCCTCAAGGAAAGAAGAAGACAGTGGCCGTGGCCTCCAAACGGGGTCCCTCTGCACGACAACTACAAATGGACAAGGTTGTGGAGGAGTACGAGGACATCTTCACCTCCCCGACAGGGGTTCCTCTGCACTGTCAAGTCAAGCACTCCATCAATCTGACCCCAGGTGCGCCGCTACCCAATGGACCAATTTATCGGCGCTCCGTTCTGGAGAACGATGAAATCAAGAGGCAGATTCAGGAGCTCCTGCAGAAAGGTCACATCCGTCCGAGTTCATCGCCCTGTGGGAGCCCGATCGTGTTGGTACAGAAGAAGGATGGGACGTGGAGACTCTGTATTGACTATCGGGCGCTGAACAAGATCACTGTCTGTAATAGGTACCCAATCCCGCGGATTGATGGCCTCCTAAACCAACTAAAGGGGGCGAAATATTTCAGCAAGATCGATCTGAAGTCAGGATATCACTAGGTACCAATTGAACCCTCCGATGTGTGGAAGACTGCCTTCAAATCCAAGGAGGGCCTCTTTGAATGGTTGGTCATGCCTTTCGGATTGACGAATGCTCCTGCAACCTTTATGAGGCTAATGGATGACATCTTGCGGCCATTCACCAACTCCTTTGTAGTAGTATACTTGGATGACATTCTGATCTTCAGCCAGAGTTGGGAAGAGCACCTCCACCACATCCGACAGGTTCTCCAAACACTGCGGCAACACAAGCTATGTGCCAATTTGGAGAAATTCACTTTTGGCATGACCCAGGTTCAGTATCTGGGATACATCATTGATGAATAGGGGGTGCATGTCGATCCAGCCAAGATCCAAGTCATTCGGGATTGGCCCTCTCCAACCACTCTAACAGAGCTCCGCAGCTTTCTAGGTCTTGCCAACTTCTACCGCAGGTTTGTGTTGGGGTTTTCTCATATTTCTTGGCCCTTGAGTCAAGTCACCAAGGGCGGGGTGAAAGCAAAATTATTTTGGTCTGAATCTCAACAGAAGGCATTCAGGGAGTTGAAGGATCGCCTCTGCACGGCACCAGTGCTCGCGTTACCAGATTTACAACAACCATTTGAGGTCGAGACAGATGCCTCTGACTATGCTATTGGGGCAGTCCTTACTCAACATGGACATCCAGTGGCATATCACAGTGAAACACTTTCAGACACAGTCCGGAAGTACCCCACTTATGATAAAGAGATGTATTCCATTGTACAGGCCTGCCGACAATGGAAGCATTACATTTTGGGGAAGGAAACGGTCATCCACACAGACCACTGACCTCTGCAGTTCATACAGACCCAAGGGAAATTGCAGAATGATCGCCATCAGAAGTGGTCTACATACCTGCAACAGTTTCACTTTAACATCAAGTATAAAAAGGGCAGCACCAATAATGTTGCAGATTGCCTCAGTCGGCCACCGATCATGGCGCTAACCACCGTGCTCAACTCTTGTGGGCATGAGACTTCTGATTGGCCACTTCTCTAGAAAAGCGACCCAGAATTCGGCCACACATACCAGACACTCTTGGAGGGTCGGCATGTTGCAGATTTTCACCTCCAGGATGCCCTATTATGCCACCTCGGTCACCTTTGTGTTCCTTCAAGCGAGCGTGCCAAGATGATTTGGGAAGCACACTACAGTCGGGCTGCTGGGCATTTCGGGGTCGAGAAAACAGTGGCAGTACTGCAAAATTATTTCTATTGGCTGAATCTTTGACAGGATGTTGGGAAGTACATCCGATCATGTACTGCTTGTGCCATTGCCAAACCGACCATTAAGAAGCACGGCCTCTATACCCCGTTGCCTACCCCTAGTCGACCTTGGGAATCCATCTCCATGGATTACATGTCAGGCCTTCCTTCCACTAAGCATGGAAATGACTGTGTTTTTGTGGTCGTCGACAGGTTCTCGAAGATGGCCATTATGGTGGCCTGCAAGAAGAATATCACAGCAGAAGCCACTGCAAAACTCTTCTTTGAACGAGTGTGGGTGCACTTTGGGATCCCACAGTCTATCATCTCAGATCGGGACAGTCGGTTTCTTAGCACATTTTGGTCCAGTCTCTGGTCAATGCTGGACACCAAACTCACGAAGTCCACAGCCTTCCATCCTCAAACTGATGGCCAGACAGAGGTTGTCAACAGGATGATTGTGCACATTCTGCGCATGTATAACTCAAAGCATCCACGCACATGGGACGAGAGCCTCCCCTATGTTCAGCACAGCTACAACCGAGCTCTTCACAGCTCCACTGGCCATAGCCCTTTTCAGGTGGGTTTGGGATTCCAGCCACTATGCCCCATTGATGTGGCCATGCCACTTGCAGCTACTCACATGAATTCATCTCATGTCCAGTCCGAAACAGATAAGGCCACCAGCTTCATTGAGCGCATCCAACATATTCGCCAGCAGGTCCATGACATCCTTGAGAAATCAAATGCCAAGTACAAGCAACGACATGATCAACATCGGGTGCCACACAAGTTTCAGGTGGGCGACAAAGTCTGGTTGCATTTGCAAAAGGAACGCCTTACTGGAGCCTATCGGAAATTGAGACCACTCCGATATGGTCCTTACACCATTACTAAGGCTATGGGAGACAATGCATTTGAGCTCAGCATTCCCCCATTCCTTGGCCTGCACCCAGTGTTCAATGTGGACCGCCTTCGGCCATACTTTTCACCATTGCTAGACACATCCGACATTGCAGAACAGCTCAAACCCACAGAATTAAATCCAGATTGCATGGAACAAGCTACAACTGATCGGATCATGGACACACAGATCAAGAACACTCGCCAGCAGAATATCCAACTGTATCGAGTTTTCAAAGCAGGCCAACTCCTTCAGCAGGGCAAGTGGCTCACCAGGGAACAAGTTCAGCAGAAGTTTCCTCATCTCATGGAGGAGCTCAACGCAATGGGGACCATTGCTTCCTAAGGGGGGAGGAATGATCCAGGTGGATATTGGTGGCCACCTGCCAAGTCCGCCTGGACCCCCACCATTGTCTTTCTCAGCATTTTCAGTTTCCTTAATTGTAGCACAACTTACTATTTTTAGCAGTTTTTCGGGTCTTGAACTTCCGGAGCCGTTTTGAGGCCCTAAACGACGTTTTTTGGGGAATCTGGGGGCAACATGGGTCCATGGAATGGATCGATGTTGCCCGTTCCAACAATGATAGTGCTCGGATAGATCTTTCTAATGAGCTATTGTACGCGTCAAACGGAGATCATATGCCAAAGTTACGACCCCGGGAAGTTGATGTACCAATTTACCCCAAACGGGGCCCACAGTTTGGTGTTTCATCTCCTAGGGTTAGGTTTTGGAATGTTAAGGGTTTTCCATTGTTTCTCAATAATAAATAGGCCTTCGAGCCTCATTGTAACACAGTTCAGAGGCATGTAGCCATCACATCTCTTCTCAGAGATAAGCTACCATCGCCCTAGCTGGTTTATTTCCATTTCTGGTTGTAAGCATATTTCAGTATTTTCCATTAATGAAATGAAGTATTATTTCCGCTGCATCTTTGTGTATATGGTTATCTCTGTAATTTGTTGTGTTCCTGTTTAAATCCGGATCAATTGCATAAATAACATGTACACATACTATGTATACACAACACCACAAGTGCACACATCATAGATGCAACATGTACAACATATACAACGTATGCTCAATAATAGTACCACACATCTAAAACCACACTGTCCTTACCAAGAAACCTTGCTTCTGGTATCTCATCCATGCTTATCCTAGCATGTCACAGACCACACTACTTTCACTTTGTTGATGTATCCTTCAACCTTACATGTTATAACATAAACATAGGCACAATGTAAGTATACAATATCAAATCATATCCACATGATACTGACCTCGTATATTTGTCGTGACTATTCTTCCCAATTGATTCCTCGTAAGACCAAGAACCTCTTCATGTTGTTATCCTTCATAAGCAATCATTCCTCCACAAGAATGATCCCTGACAACACTGTTAGATAGTAACATAGATACATGGATACATACATACATATATAAACATTAGCATAAAACAATTGTGATCCTGTCAGACAACGACATACATTCATACATGTATACATATATAAACTTCAACATAATCATGATCATAAAATAATTACCAGATAACATAAGATCTAAGTTAAGAGAACTTCCTTATTTATGCACAGGCATTGAGAGCAACAGTTCCCAACATAGCCAAAGCATATGACACCTCAAATCCATTTACTTTACCTTTTCATGTTACCTTTCTCATTACTATACTGCTAACATCCATTTACCACAATGGACCCAACTAGTCCAACCAACTGTCATAGCATTACCTTCCGTTGCACTTACTCATGCACCGAGCTTCATCTGAATCTTACATTACCTTTTGGGTACCACAAATCTCTCCTCGAGCTCCATCAACTTTCCTCTTTCCCAACCAATTCCCAAGAATCAAAACAATAAAATAGAAGAAAAGAAAAAACCAAGAAGAAGACCACGAAAGCCCATAACGATATGACACTACAACAAAGTGGCAAGGCCTTGCACCAGACATAAAAAAAACCACAAATCAAGCTCAAAAGACTAAAATCACAAGACTGACACCATGACTCAATCCCATGGTTCCCAAGGAAAGCGCAACGTGAGCCATCTTCAAGATTTCATGGAAACTTCTCTTGCCAACTCCCTGCATCATGCTCACATATGTCAACCACATGCTGGTTGACATGTTCCAAATATCAAGGCAATCATATTTATCAATTTGAAATCAACTTTTACAAATAATCATGTCATAATCCATAGTCATTAGACATAATGCTACAAATATCAACTACATTCAAGTACATATCAACTGTCTCAACACATATATTTTAGTACAATCATCTTAAAACAAAATCATTTGAACACATACTCATATTAGGCAATTCATCAATTATTCAACCACTTGCAAACATACCATGTTAAATAATTCAACTAGGCACCAAACACTCAAACACCAAATAGACGTCATAATCAAACAACCAAGCACCAAATATACGACATAAGAAAACTCATACCTTAATGTATATGAGGGGAGGCTATATTGTCTACACAATAAAGCTAGGTTAGCACGATACAACTTCACAACATATCAACTCAAGCACTCATCAAATCATGATATCCATAACAATATTTAACTAACATGTTCACATCGTAAACTCATACACATATGCAAAGTCAATCTAGATTAGTATGACATCATCTCACAAATATGTCAGTTCATACCTGAATATTGCAACCATAACCATCTGCATAGGTCAAACTAGGTTAACACAATACATATAATGTCAAGATCTTCAAGGAAATGAACATAACCATCACGCATATGACCAATCCAAATTACGACATCAATATCTCAATGAAATAAATCTAATCATCAAGTTAATAGCCCATGACAACAACAAGTTAGTCTATCATGCTCATCAATGACATATAACACAACAATAACAATGCATACAACTACAGGTTACTATCATTCTTGACTATTCGACACATGTGCATATAGCTACACTAGTAAACTAAGATCTATCATGAATGTAACCATAACATCAAAATACATGTACGTAAACCTAATGTATATAACCTTAATGCATATAACAATCCTTAACTTACATACCTGCAGGCCAAACATATACTACATGTATGACGATATTCTCTTATCCCAAAGTCTAATGCTGCAACCTCATTATGATGATCTACATCCCTTGCTCTATCTCAGCCAACATATTAGCATCATAACGACTAATAACATCATGATGACCTAAATTGCATACAATGACTTCACAAGGCATGTTTAACCTACTATACATGCATAATCATAGCCACGGCCATACATGCATAAAAACTACATATACACACATAAAAAATGAGTACAAAACCAAATACACGTCATTCTAGCTAGAGTCTAGTCATCAATGCATGACCATATCAAGTACACAAACCATGACCTCATGCATGACAACAACCATTACTCCATTGTACACATTGTCACATGCAAACAACAATATGCATAAGTAATGCCAAATCAAATACACCTATGCATAAATGCATGTAGTCGAACATAAGCGATCAATTCTTGTAATCAACGTACAAGATTGATACACATAATCAAAATATTCAAAAATGTAACCTAACATACAAGGATGTAAGTAGGTATCATGAAATCAACATGTAAGCGACATATAATTCATACACAGTCAGTCACATGTTCCAAAAATCAAGACATTGTGTCTATTAATTTGAAATCATCTTTCACCAATACTAACAACCTATAATCATACCCCCTTACTATCCATGGTCCACACTAAGGTAGAAGGAGGAAGCTACTATAATGGCCTGGTTTCCCATGTTCAATTATGGAAATGGGATCTCCAAGGCTCTACTAAATTTAACCACACATGAAAATAAATTGATTTTCATTTCTCATACATTTATATGATATTAAGTCAAAACATCATTTCACTTATTCCACTTGTAACATAATGACTAAAAACATGCCACTTTTCCATTTCCTTACATGCAACTTTTCAAATTCATTGCATGCAACCTTTCAAATTCCCTACATGCAACTCTTCAAATTATTTGCATGCAAATAGGCATAGATCAGCTACATCCATATTATCATACTACAATACTTATCCCATCCAAAAAATATAAAATTTGCTTCAAACAATTACCATACTTTTACATTTTTCTTCAAACAACTACTATACTATTACATTGGCATGTAAGCATTTCTTCAAACACTTTACATGCAAACTAATATAGCAAGATATTTGCATACAAGTAAGCATATATCAACTACAACAATATATTTACACATCAATACTATCCCTAACCACAAACAACATACTCATTGGGGTATTTTATCAAATAGTTTGTATGCAATTAATCATTGAACCATTTAAGCATTTCATCAAACACTTTGCATGCAAACTAATATAGTGAATGATTCAATGCATATATCCTAAATTGTAGTAGTAAAAGTTATGGAAACTGAACCATATGATCAGTGGAATTATTCCTGACTATGGTTCAAGTTTCAGCTTCTGAGATTTCATAGATGAAAAGTTATAACAAAATACCAACACAATCCTATTTGGTGCACAATTCTAGGAGTATCCAGAAAGCTCGATTTACACTGGTCATATCTCCTAAAATATAGCGAATAAATGTCTGAAATTTTTATCACAATATAAGTGGGATTTCCTCTCATTGTGGAAAAAATTTCAGCTCCTGAGAGTGCCCAGAATAAAAGTTATAACAAAAATGTCAGCGTGACCTATTTGAGACCTGATTTTAGGAGCATTCAGAAGGCTCGACTCCCTCTGCTCATATCTCCTAAAATATTGCGACCCAATATCTGAAATTTCTACCACATAATCATTGGTATTTCCCCTCAATGTGGACAATTTTTCAGCTTCTGAAAGACTACATAAGTTATTGCAGAAATGCCAACGTGACCTGTTTAAAGGTGCATTCAGGAAGGTCATCTTCCTTAGATCATAATTCCTAAAGTATTGTGAACCAATATCTGAAATTTTTACCACATTATCAGTGGGATTTACCTTCAGTATGGACAAATTTTCGACTTCTAATATTCCACAGAAGAAAAGTTATAACAAATATGACAGAAAGGTCTAAAATTTAACCTTTGTTCTTCATTTTACCTATGATAGAGCCCATCCAATCCAAGTGTTTGAACCATGCTCTGATACCACTCTGTAACAACCTCCGGGGTAAATGTGCATATAAACAACATAATAGGAACAAAAATACAATAAACATATCATCCATAAAAATTCATATATACATCAATACATTTTCACATGAAAATCAAGGGAATGAATTTTTTCATTAATAAATGCAATGAACCAACCAGAGATGGGACTACGACATTCCACCCAACCATAGATTGGCTTAGCCAAGTCTCTCTTCAACCAATCATCCCCGTGCCATATTCCAAGCATGAATGTGGGGACTCAAAGAACACATCAAACAATGATTCCACCTCATGGTCGGACATCACCAAAAACCATCATCAGATTGGTCCCCATCCAAGCCTTCCAGGGCTTCCAGAGTGTTTGTCCAACCAACGCTTCCAGAACTAGTAACTCAACCCACAACTTATAGAAGGCTTCTTGAGCGTTTATCTAACCAAGGCTTCCAAGATTAGTAACTCAACCCACCAAGGGCTTCCAGGACTAGTAACTCAACTCAAGTTGTTACAGGGCTTCCAGAGCATTTGTTCAACCAGGGTTTCAAGGACTAATAACTCAACCCAAGCTAAGGAAACATGAGAACCAACCAAAACAAAGCAATGAAAATAAACCCATAATCACCATGGCTATCCAGGAAATGGAAAGGCTAGGCAATCCACTATCGATCTAGGCAATCCTCCATGCCAATGACAGATCACGACCAAGAAACCACATGCATGTGCCATGCATGCCAAAACTAGTGAATAAATCATACATGCAACTCGGTACCTACAAGCAGTCTGATGTAGTTGTTGATGTCGATGCCTTCTTGCGCTTTCCTGCTCTTCTTTTGCCTTCTTGCTCCAAGAATCCAAGTATACTACACCCTCCAATAAAACTCTAAGTATCCAAGAGTATGAGAGAGAGAGAGAGAATAATGAGAGAGCTCCAAAGCTAAACTGACCAAGTCCTACCCACTAATCCTCATAAGCCTTTTTATTAATGAGGCCTCTATTTTCTTCATTTTCCATTATTTTCCTTCAATTTCCTCCTCACATGCAAAATGTGACCTTTCACCTTCCTTTTCTCCTAATTTCCATTATTTTCATAAATAAAATGCCAATTAATGCCTCATGCCTTTTCAAAGCCTTAGCCATTGCCTTTGCCAATTTCCTTAGCCATAAACAACCAAATGAACACCTCCTAGGATGTATTTCCCAACATTCAGCTTGGAATACATGTCCCATCATCCGTGGTATTTATATATTTTAACATGGAATTTTCACCAGGGTTGTTACACTACAAAAACTCCCAACTCTATTGTAGGCTCAAGTTTATTCCTCCAATCCTTAGAGACATGACAATAAACTGAAGCTCCAAAAATTATGAAATGAGACACATCAGGCTTTCTCCCAGAGAAATTTTCCTCCGATGTGATCATACCAAGTATTTTATGTGGACTTTGGTTCTGCAAGCAAACTTTGATGTTGCATGCTTTTTCCCATAGGTGTAATGACAACCCCTGATCATGCAACATGGCCCTTACTTCTCCCACTATGCTCTTGTTCTTCCTCTTAGCCACCCCATTTTTCTATGGGTTATGGGGTGTTGTCATCTCTCTTCGAATACCTTCTTTGGCATAGAAATCCTTGAAGGCATGCAAAACAAATTCATCTCCATTATCGCTCCTAAGATCCTTCACCTTCTTGCCAGTATCCTTCTCAACCAATGCCTTGAATTTAACAATTTTTTAGAAAACTTCATCCTTCTTCCGCAAGAAGAAGATCGAACATTTTCTAGAGAAATTATTAATGACAATAACATAGGACTTATGTTTTGTTGTGGATGTTGTAGAAAAGGGTCCACAAATATCAGAGTGGACTCGCTCCAAGATAGCATCTACTTTTTTCTTGGTCATGGAAAGTGGATTTGACATATTTCCCCAATGTGAAACCCTTGCAGACATCCTATTGGTCAAGGGAGCCTTTAGAGAAACTGGTGGTAATTTGTTGCATGATTTTTGAGGCACCATGGTGTAAATGACCCAATCTCTTGTGCAAAAGTTCTCCAACATCATGACTCTGCACTTTTTCTACATTGTTGGTCAATGCAGTGCAATCTCCCACCTCAAGTTTGTATAGATTCTTCACTCAAACTCTGATCTGCTTCACTTTCCTGATAGCTATGTGTCTCAAAAAGGATTTCCCTTTACTGAAGATAACATCATAGTCACTGTTAGGTCCCTATAATACTAGTGTAGCCCCTTTATTGTTATTGTTAGTGTAGCCCCCTATTGTTATTGTTGTGCCCATGTAGCCCCCATATTGTTATTGTTGTGCCCCATAGAAGCCCACTATTTTTATTGTTGTGTCCTTACATTATTATTTTTATGTAGGCTCTAATTATATTGTGACCCCTTAGACTCCTATATATACCAAGGAGGTCTTGTAATTTGTATAATCCAAGAATTGTTCATTTATGTAAAGTAAAGGAGGTTTCCCCTCAAAGAGGGTAATTTTTAAGTTGTTGATCTATTTTTTCGTCTACTTTGTGAGCTAGTTGCATAACATTTGGTATCAGAGCTTTGGATTCTAGGGTTTTGCTGCTTCAAACACGTTATCTTGGTATTTTCACTATAAATTTTTTTCTACAAGGCTTCAGAAGCTGAAATTGTGACCACAAAGATATGAAATATTGGTGAACTTCGTGTATGAATTTCAAATCTTGGTTCGCTATATTTTCATAGATATGGTTTGAATAAGTTAGGGTTTTTGCAGGATCCAAAATTAAATCTCATTCAAGTGACCTGGGGAAAATTGTCATAAATTTCTCTACGAGCATCAGATTTGGATTTTGTAAAAAGTGATAGAAATTGAACAGACTATAGTTTTTCATGTATAATTTTCAAGGTTGAACGTCTAAATAGTTACATGTGGCATTCCATACAAGTTCGCTCTACTGAACCAGTCCATAATCAGACCATCGTGGGAGATTTGGCCTAACTTTATCTTGAAGAATATAATCTTGGTCTGACTTATGGCATTGGAAATAAGACTCAGAGGGCTACCACAATATGGAATTTCAGATTTTGGGTGATCTAGGTGGATCTTCAGACACAATGCCATGGAAAAGCTCAAAATTCAAATTGGCAGAAAAGCAAGTATCCTGACATCAGATCGAAGTGCTCGTCACCCTGATTCCAAAGATGCAAATGGCACTCCAATATGAGTCCGGATGATGAAGTTATGGCAAAAAGAAGTCGCCTTGTTCCTTTGGAAAATGAGGTTTTTCCCCTAAAAATGGACTTAAAGCCTTTAAAAGGCAAATTACAATCGGAGGACCCCTGATCAGCGATCCCCGACTAAATTGCAATCGGGGGCAAGCAATCGGCGATATCGGGATGGAGCAGTCAGAACCGAGCAGAGATGACTTGCGATCGCTATCGGCAATTAGAGCGATCGGCCTATCAGTGATCGGCAAAACCAGAACCCCGGGCTGTTGTATGAGCGGGATGCCTATGTGATCGATCGACGCCGATATCAGCAATCGGCAATCGGCGGTTGGAAAATCCCCCGCTAACAGGACTATTAAACCAGCGATGTGCCGATTGCAATATGGGGACCAAACCCGATGGGTCTATAAGCCCGATTTAAGGAAATTTGAAGTCCAGGACTTCGGTTTTCTTAGTGTTTTCTATGTATTATTAGTTTAAATGGAAAAAGGCCAATTTCAGGGTTTTTGTGAGGGAAGGGTGGATTCATCGTGTCTGATTGATCCATCCATTAGAACATCCTTCTATTCTAATCGGACAACCCCTGATTTCAATGGCATTGCAACAAAATCATAATTATAAAGCCCGATGAATGAAGAAAGAACAAAAGGGGATTTTCAGCACGCAGTTCGAGGTAGGAGAGCTTACAGGAGGACCGATAGTGCATTTTGTCTGAATTGGACAAATCTTATATGTTTTCAGCCCCTCTCAATGCCACGGACGCAGTGGTGTTGTCCATTTCTCCATCTGAGGTCTCCATTTCACAACCATTTTCCAGAATGGAGGTATAAGCCTCTTTTTATGTAAACTAATGAATGTATTCTCTTCTTTTCATGCCATTTAATGAATGAAGGCCTCCCCATTGATCGAGCAAGGCCCAAAGACGTAGTCTGAGTTGGAAAAACTCCATTATCAAGTCTTGTTGTCTTCTTGTTGTGCCTTTATGTGTTTTCTTCTTCTTTCTTGAGTGCACATTAAATTTTTGTGTTAAGCTGCAATTTTCACATGTGATTCTTTTCATACATCTATAAGCAAAAGATCCTTGGATCAAGTGGTATCAGAGGCAGGTATTTTTAGATGTGAATTGCATGTTTGTATGCTAACAAGAGTCAGACTCCAAAGAGGTGAAGGGGAATTATAGCTTTTTGATCCCGAAGCGGGGCATACACATTGAAGGAGAAACATGGCAGAAGATGAAGTTCATCTTGAAGAGGAGCGCAATTCCGCAATACCTTCTATTCAATGACAAAGAATATTAGTCAGTTGGTTTTAAGGCTGGAGAAAGCAGAAGAGAGAAACCCAGAAGAACAAGGTTCAGCACATGGAAATGCTCGAGAAGAACCCCCTCCTTCTCCTTCCGCGAGTGAAGGTTCTCCTTCCTCTCACCACCATAATCGTAGAAATTCAAAGGATGCATCTAAGAAACCTTTCTTTAAATTAGGTGTTAAATTTAATCTTCCCATGTTTAATGGTGAAAGTAACGTAGAGAAGCTTAATAATTGGATTAGGAAGATTGAGGTCTACTGCAAGATTCAGCAGATCATGGAGGATGATGCAAAGATTCAGTTGGCCTCTCTACAGCTCAGCAGCAGCGCTCTCGTTTGGTGGGAGAGCAAATTGCAAAGCAGTAAGAATGTGGGTAACCTCTTTTCCTCGTGGCTTGATTTTATTTCTGCATTAAAAGAACAGTTTTATCCATTGGGATACAAGCAAAAATCTTTAATGAATTGGTAGTATTTAAGACAAGGCAAAGGTCAGGATGTTCAGAGTTTTATAGAGGAGTTTAGAAAGAAAGCACTTAATTTGGGTATTGCACTTGATACACCTGAAGTTGTAACTAAGTATATTGGCTCATTGCATAGCTACATTAGGCATTCATTGTTGTTGTTTGAACCAACCACTATTGACTCGGCCAACGTAAAGGCAATTCATATTGAGAACAAGGGCAAAAATGAAAGAGATGATCATTCCAAAAAACCACCGTTCAAACCTCCCAATGGCAAATCTAAAGCGAAATGGAAAGGAAAGGAGAAGAAAATGACTACAGCCAAAGAAGGAGAAAAGTCGTATTGAAATCACTGCAAAAAGGAAGGCCACGATGACGATCACTGTTGGAAACAGCACCCAAAAAAGAGACCGAAGAAGTAGGGAGGAAAAGGCAAGTAGAAGACGGTGGAAACTGCGCAGTAAGACCTTGGATTGGATTCCGAAGATGAAGCATTAATCACAGCCATGGGAACAAAAGGTACTCTTACACCTCATGTTAATTCTAAATTGCATGAAGGCACTAGTTTTGTAAATGAGTCCCTTCCTAATGATCGAAAGATAATTGAACTGTTTCATATCAGAGTTGTTATAAATCATACTAAATTAGAAACTCTGCTTGATACTGGATCCCAAGAAAACTTAATCGCAGAATCCTTGGTAAAGAAACTTTGCTTAGAAACAAAACCACGCCCAAAACCTTACCCGCTTGGATGGATACATGATAAATCAAAACTAAATGTAACCAAGCAGTGTAAAGTAAAATTTGTAATCGCTTCTAAGCTAGTGGATGAAGTAGAACTGGATGTGATCCCATTGGATATCTGTGGCATGGTGTTGGGGAGTCCATATCTATATGATAGAAAGGCAGTCTTTTTCCATCATGAAATCAAATACCAATTCACAAAAGATGGGGTAGAATATATAGTAAGGGCTCATCAAAATAAAATCAATGTCAGCCTTGTAAGTGTTGGACAAATGAAAAGGCTGGTGAAATCCAGTAAGGGTTGTATGCTTATGGTTGTAAGGGAAAAAGAGGCAGAATTAGCTGATGCCTTCCAGGGCTGCGATCAAGAACATAAACAAGAATTATCTGAATTAATTTCTAATTATGATGAGTTGTTTCAGGAACCAAAAGGATTACCTCCGAAGAGGGAAATCCAACATGAGATCCATTTGCAGCATGACGCTCCTTTACCAAATATTAGCATGTACAGGATGTCGACCATTGAGATGGAGGAAATCAAGAAACAGGTGCAGGAATTGTTGGACCAAGGGGTCATCAAGCCGAGCACTTCTCCATGTGGCTCACCGACTGTCTTAGTCCTAAAGAAAGGCAGCACGTGGAGGATGTGCATGGATTATCGCGCGCTAAACAAAATTACGGTGAAAAATCGTTACCCTCTTCCACGCATAGATGATTTATCATATCAATTAAAGAATGTTGTTTATTTCACCAAATTGGATTTGTGTAGTGGTTACCACCAGGTCCGAATTCCAGAGCAGGACGTGTGGAAAACTGCCTTTAAGACCAAATAGGGGTTGTTCGAATGGATGGTGATGCCATTCGGACTTTGCAATGCTTCAACCACTTTTATGAGGGTCATGAATGATCTCTTTCGGCCTTTCATTGATGAATTTGTTCTTGTATATTTAGATGATATACTTGTCTTTAGTAAAATTTGGGTTGAACACGTGTGTCATGTAAAGAAAGTGCTTAATGTATTGAGAAAAGAAAAACTCTATGTAAAGTTGTCAAAGTGTGAGTTCGGGAAAACCTCTTTGGGTTACCTAGGTCGTATTGTTGGTCATGGTCAATTAAAAATTGATCCTTCTAAAGTTGAAGCAATTGTAAATTAGCCTAAGCCTACTAGTGTAACTGAGGTCCATAGCTTTTTAGGTGCAGTCTAGTATTGGAGGATATTTATTGCCAATTTCTCTGTTATTGTAGCACCTTTTCACACATTGACAAGTGTGAAACAGGTCTTCCAATGGGGAGGAAGACAACAGAAGTCCTTCGAAACATTGAAGGAAAAGATCAGCATCGTGCCAGTCATAGCCTTACCCAAACTCCAACAGCCATTCGAGATTGAAACAGATACCAGCGGTTATGCCATGGCAGTTGTATTGATGCAGCAAAAGAAGCCAATTTGTTACCATTCTGAGAAGTTTTCTCGAGCTTTGATAAACTATCCCACTTATGATAAGGAGCTTTATGTGTTGGTGCAAAGTGCGAAAAAGTGCAAACACTACTTGATCGGCAAGGAAACCATCATCCATACAGATCATCACCCCTTGCAGTACCTTCAGTCACAAACCAAGTTGCAGCAATCTCGTCATTTCAGGTGGATGGGTTTTCTTCAACAATTTCTTCTGGTAATAAAGTATAAGAAGGACACTAGCAATAAAGTGGTCGATATGCTATCTAGCCCTCCTATTTTTGCTTCTGTTATTTTACATAATGCTTCGTTGCCTTTTGAAATTTATGCTGAACAATATACTAACGATGATGACTTTAAGGAGATTTATGCAAAACTAACCCATGGATCACAGGTGGAAAACTATCACTTGCAAGGGAAACTGTTATATCACCTTGGTAAATTGTGTGTTCTCACAGGGGAAAGAGTACATGTAGTTCGAGAGGCCCACACCTCTCTTGTGTCTGGACACTTTGGTGTCGAAAAGACTTTATTTCATGTACAAATATTTTGTTTTTGGCCTGATATGAAAAACATTGTGACTCGCTATGTCAAGGGTTGTGTGATGTGTTTTGTTTCAAAGCCCTCTAATAGAAAACTCAGGCACTACAAACCGCTCCCTATTCCGAGTCGTCCATGGGAAAGTATGTCAATGGACTTTGTAGGAGGTTTGCCTTTATCCAGAAAGAATCACGAATATTTGTATGTTGTCGTTGACCGTTTTAGCAAGATGTGTATTCTAATGCCTTGTAAAAAGCAGATCACTGCAGAGCAGACTGCTTCTCTTTTCTTTCAGCATGTTTGGGTCCATTTTGGGCTACCCACATTGATTGTGTCAGATCGGGACTCTCGCTTTCTCGGAGAGTTTTGGACCAGCTTGTGGAAGATGATGGACACCAAATTGAAAATAAGCACGGCATTTCATCCACATACTGACGGACAGACAGAGGTTGTCAACCGTACCATGGTACACTTGTTACGAGGCTATTGTGGGAAACATCCCAAGTTGTGGGATGAGCATCTCCCATATGTACAACATTCCTACAACCGAGCAATGCATTCATCTATGCAGCATTCACCATTTGAGACATGTTTTGGTTACCTACCAAAGGACCCTTTTGATATGGTCTTTGGAAGGGAAGATGGCTCTAGTGGACGTAATGATAGGGACAAAGCTCAATAGTTCATTTAGCGAATCCAATTGATTCACCAATTAGTACAAGAGCAGTTGGAGAAAACTCAAGCTCGTTACAAGGCTCAACATGACAAACACCGAGTCGATCATCAATTCCAAGTGGGTGAAAAAGTGTGGTTCCACATCAACAAGGACAAGATGAAGGGAGAAGGGAAGAATTTTCGACTAATCTAGTGATCCAGGTGGCTCCAAAAAGACACACAGGACAAAGAGAGATCAAAAATCAAAATTCTCAAAATGACTTCAACCCGAGACCAAATCATACATCTCGTCATCTTGATCGCGGTGGTGCAAACGGTTCCTGAAACCGAGGTCATATGCGAAAGATAGAGCTCTTCAAAGTTTGATATGACAGGGGAAAAGAGGGGCCCATAGTGTGCCACATGGCATCCCAGTGAGCAGGTGGAACCCACATGGTAGCCCATCAGCCATTGAAACTTGGTGTTCTTTCATTGGTCTCCTAAACCTGCATAAGATACAAAAATCATTTTTATATGGTTATTAAATAACCATGA
Organism: Pinus tabuliformis; assembly: GCA_031772625.1. NCBI lineage: Eukaryota > Viridiplantae > Streptophyta > Pinopsida > Pinales > Pinaceae > Pinus > Pinus tabuliformis. The sequence goes on from CM062817.1 coordinate 738,523,201, forward strand.
AACAAAATTCATTTTAATATATAGTTATTAATATAACTATATAAAAACAATAAACTAAAATTATTATAAGGCTGACGAGCCACAACCTCCCATTGACCAAATCGTAAATCACAACCAAATCGCAACAATAATGTATTCGGGATCGCAGCCATAACCCCCGTCGAACCCTCCGCATATATATATATATATATATATATATATATATATATATATATATATATATATATATATATATATATATATATATATATATATATTGCGTCGATTTGTAATACGTCGACAACGCGCGTCGATCGCCGATTTAATCGGCACTGATTAGCACTAATCACCGATTTAATCAGTGCCGATCAGGTTGATCGCCGATACATATCGGCGATACCCCATATATTGCGCCGATACATATGCCAGTGAAACTGCCGATCACCGATTTCGGAAAAAGTGCCGATATTTGATACGCCGATAATGTTGTTTAGTGCGGGGTTTAAGGGGCGAGCCACCCAATGTAGACCCGACCCCCATTAATGTATCATTTCAGTTTTTAAAAGAAACTGTGGTGTATTATTTCTGGAGGGGCGAGATTTGATCCCCCGACCTCTCCTCAACCAACGTGTATTTTTGCCATTGAGCCATAACTGCTCACCTTGGTGAATCCGCCCAAGTTATTTTATTTAAACTCAGAGTTTTTACTTTTGCACGGAATTCGAGATAGAGGAGAGAGACTGCGGGCATAGATTTTGAGGAAAAATGCGGGCACGCTTTTTGAGGTGAATTAATTAATATCTTAATGCAGGGACCATGAATTTTATAGGAGGGAAAAATTTTCACTTTGTCAAAAATTGACAAATTTTATATCGATTTTACACCTCTCATTGCCACGAGCGTAACGGTGCTATCTATTTCTTCATCAGAGCTTTGCATTTTTTGGTCATTTTCAGAATGCACGTGGAACCATGATTTCAGCAAAAACAGGGAGCGAAACCATGAGCCATGAAATTTTCCTGAGGTAAAATTTTGACATTTCAGAATATAGTCAAGTTTATACTTGTTTTTCATGGTTTTCCACAGGGATCGCAATGGCGAGATCAGATTCACCATCTAAGTTTCAGATTTTCAGTCCGTCCATGGAACAGAATATTTGAGGAATCCTTAGGGAATCTAGAAGATTCCTTGAGCCCAAAATTCTCAACTTCTCAGAATTTGGAATTTGGATAGTTGATTCAGCACTACTCGACGCCAGAAATCTAATGATGTCTTTAGATTTCTTATTCTCTCATTTCTTCTTCTAGCCACTTTTCTAAGTGCCAGTGCAAATGTTCACATTCATGTGCGAGAAGCCATCTTCATATGATTGATGCCTTGAGATCGATGGTTCGAGCAGCGTCAGCAGTGTGACATCCACTTCTTCAGATGGCCCTTGGTTGTGAAGTATATGATGTGTTCATGTACTTCTTCTTTTTGCATTATGTTGCACAAATCCTTGATTGATGTTGATGCAGGATCTTGTTTATTACATGTTGTCACGATTCCTTGCTTGATTTGATGCGGAATCATCTATGTGATGTACTTGTTGTCATAACTCATCATGTTATGCTTTGAGATCCCTTGTTGTATGTTGCTGGGATACTCTTGTTGTCATCATGCATGTGTTTTGCATTGAGATCCATTTTGTGCCATGTTGGCGAGATGCTCACCATGCATGTTTTTGTGTCATACTGATAGGAGTCTTTTGATTGAGAATTCCAGTAGTGGAATATCTCTTAGAGCCACTCCTGCGTGAGGGAATTTTTCCTTGTACGATCGTGACATCATCTCCTATGTACATCATCTTTATTGACAACACTTAATGTAGCGACCTACACCATCTTGACACCGGGGCCTGAAGATGTAGTCCCTCCCAGACGAACTCTGTTATCAATGCTTATGTTTTCATGTGTTGATGATTGTCTTGTTCCTCTTCTTTACAGCATACAGATGTATTCATTAATGTTCTTTTAAAATGCAATTTAACACATCATGAAAGTAAAAGGTCTTGGAAGGGTCCTTCGTCACACTCGGACCTGGATCAAGTGGTATCAGAGTGGTCTTTACACGTATGTGAATTGCAGTGTGAAAAATGGAACATGCGGCAACAGAGAATGAAAGAGAAATGTATGAGACCATGGTCAACATTTCCAAGAGAGTGGAAATCGTGTATGAAACTCTATAGAAAGAGACAGAGGAAAAGTAGAGATTGCAGCTTCAGTTGCAAGCCACAAAGAAGGCCATAGAAGAACTAAAGAAAAACAAACATAATCTTCAAACAGAGAACGGTGAACTGAAGATGCGTCTACAAGAAGAGAAAGAGGAAAAACAAAGTTTGCTATGACAGCTACAAGCAAAGGATGAGGCCTTGGAAAAGCTACAGCGTGACCCATGCTAGGTAAAAATTAGTTCTCCATCTTCATGTATGTTTCCTGATAATGGTTTCGTTGTGTTTGAAATCACACCACAGGAATTGGCTCCAAACTGTTGAAGAGAATGGGGTATGAAGGAAAAGTCTTGGGTGTTAATGGCCAAGGCATTGTCAATCCCATCAAAGTAGAGGAATTACCCCATCAGGCAGGACTTGGGTATGTCGAGAAAGAAGTTGGGGAATGCGCTGAGATAGCGAGCGAATCACCAACAACGGATGATGAGAAACCCTCATCCGATCTCTCCAAATCGAAAGAGGAGGTAAAAGATGTTGATTTCCTTTTGGTTTCATCTTCTAATAGTATGATGTCTATTTGATATTTGGAGATCCCAATTACAGGGACAAATATGAGGCTTATTACAAGGACAAGGCACGAGGAGAAAGAAGAACTTGGTGTTAATAACCAAGACATGACTCAACCTTTGGAGGTTGTGCATGAACATCGATTTGCAGGCTCGAGATACACTAAAGGAGAGTGCTCGAAGGTGTCAAAGCTGTCTGAGACATCGATGAAATCGTCGAGGAAAGAGAATGATGGGAAAACATCCCCATCATCCCATGGAAATGCCCATTGTAGGGGGAGAGTTGAGGCAAGCTCTCATCGCCATATTGACATCAAAAATAGCAAAGGAAGGTATAACCATTTTCGATCTTCAAATGTTCATTTTGATTATAATCATGTTGTTAATAATGAACGAAGATCATGGCATCAAAAAACATGTACCTTTTGTGGCTTACCTAACCATACATTTTCTAAGTGTTGGAAAAGAATGGCAGCACTCATGAGGCGTGAAAGACCCTCTCAACAGCATGAAAGGAAATAGGTTAAGCATATATGGAGGAAGAAAGCCTACTGCAGTCATTGCAACAGAAATGGCCATCAAAGAGCCACTTGTTGGAGGCTCCATCTAGAGCAGCGCCTTAAAGACAAAGCGTCGATGCGTGAACCAGGAAGAGTTGTGGTTAGACAAGCAAAATCACCTCAAGGAGGTGACCCATTCACATTGATAAGTGAAAAATGGTTTTTAGACATGTTGTCGTTTCATGGTCATTCTTTTGTAAATCATTTGTTGCATTTTAAAATGTAAAAGTGATGATGTGTTTTCCATCACTTGATCAGCAACAATGATGTTTGGTCATGTTTGAGTCATATTTTGAGTTGCATGTTAAAACTCTGAAAGTGATGTTATGTTTCCATCACTTGTCAAAACAATAGTGTTTGGCCTTATGATTGTAAATCATGTGTTGCAGTGATGATGTGTTTTACATCACTTTTTGAAGCAACAACAATGATATGTTGGCCTTGTTGTCATAGTTGCAGTATTATGTCCATCTTGTTGTAAACTTGACCACCGAGTATGTGTTATAAACTCGTGCCAAGTGTGGGACGTTTGGGTCTTTAGTTGGTCATATCATTCCAACATGTAATTCACAAAACAATGTACTACAGGTTGCAAAGGTAGCAGGTGTCGGCTCGTCTCTTAAGGCTCCGAAGAACAAATGTGAAGGAGATGGAAGCGAGACCTTTTCAGGATGCTTGTAATGCAGATAGGGTATAGAGAAAGTGCATATTATTTTTTCATTCTTTTGGAGGACCAAAAGCTCCTCAGTGGGGAGGATTGACCTAGGTGGCTCCAGAAAGACACACAAGACAAAGAGGGCTCAAAAATCAAAATGCTCAAAATGACTTCAACCCAAGACTAGATCGTAGATCCCGTCGTCCTGATCACGGTGGTATGAACGGTTCATCAAACCGAGCTCATATGCAAAAGATAGAGCTCTTCAAAGTTTGATATGATAAGGGAAAAGAGGGGCCCACAGTTTGCCGCATAGCATCCCAGTAAGTAGGTGGGACCCACATGGCAGCCCATCAGCCATTGACACTTGGCGTTCTTTCATTGGTCTCCTAAACCTGCATAAGAGACAAAAATCATTTTTATATGGTTATTAAATAACCATGAAACAAAATTCGTTTTAATATATAGTTATTAATATAACTATATAAAAACAATAAACAAAAATTATTATAAGGCCGACGGGCACAACCTCCCGCTGACCAAATCACAAATCACAACCAAATCGCAACAATAATGTATTTGGGATCGGCGACCATAACCCCCGCCAAACCCTCCACACGCACACACACACACACACACACAGATATATATATATATATATATATATATATATATATATATATATATATATATATATATATATATATATATATTGCGCCGATTTGTAATACGTCGACAACGCGCGCCGATCGCCGATATATATATCGATGCAACCACCACATATGCCGCCTATCTGCTCGCCAATTTAATCAACGTTGATCACCAATTTAATCGACGCCAACCAGGCCTATTGCTGATATATATCGGCGATACCCCGTATATCGTGCCGATACATATGCCAGTCAAACCGCTGATCACCGATTTCGGAAAAAGCGTCGATATTTGATATGCCGATAATGTTGTTTAGTGCGAGGTTTAAGGGGCAGGCCACCCAATGTAGACCTGGCCCCCATTAATGTATCATTTCGATTTTTAAAAGAAACTGTGGTGTATTATTTCTAGACGGGCAGGATTTGATCCCCCGACCTCTCCTCAACCAATGTGTATTTTTGCCATTGAGCCATAACTACTCACCTTGGTGAATCTGCCCAAGTTATTTTATTTAAACTCATAGTTTTTAATTCTGCACGAAGTTCAAGACAGAGGAGAGAGACTGCGGGCACAAATTTTGAGGCAGAATGTGGGCATGCTTTTGGAGGCAAATTAATTAATATTTTAATGCAGGAACCATGAATTTTGTAGGAGGGCAAAATTTTCACTTTATCAGAAATTGAGAAATTTTATATGGATTTTACACCTCTCATTGCCACGAGCGCAACAATGTTGTCCGTTTCTTCATCAAAGTTTTGATTTTTTTTGGTCATTTCCAGAATGCACGTGGAACCATGATTTCAACAAAAAAACAGGGAGCGGAACCATGAGCCATGAAATTTTCCCAAGGAGGTAAAATTTTGACATTTCAAAATTGTTGTTGGGAAAAGTATCCAATACGGAATGACCCTATCCCACTCTAAGGGTGATAGTACCTCAGCAACAACTGAATACAAAGCTATTCAAGATTACTTCTTTATGAGATGAGAGAGAGAAGAGAAAAGGGATCCACTAACCGTTATCTTCTGCTAATGGTTGATCCAATCTTCCCTCTTGCTGCTTGCTCCTAGCTCCTTGCTCTTTCACCGGCCCAGCTACACAAAGATCCTGTAAAAGCACAAAGAAAGGAAACTACAAGAAGCATACATCCATAACTGATTCAAGGATTAGAATAAATCAAATATACAAGCATCAATTCACCATAGAGACACATGCATATAAAAGAACCTCAAATACTTTATTAATGGAAGAAGTAAAGTTCTGAGAGTGTTACAACCATAATAGGCCCAATCCAGCAACACCTCCCAGCAGAAAGAAATCTCCTCTTCACCTCCTTCAAAGCAATCACCCAATAGTTCTATACACAAACCAACAGCACTTCCTTACTTGCACAAAATTCCAGCCTCCCTAGACCTCATGAGAGAGTTCTATATATAGGAGATTTGGAGAAAGGATGAGTCAGCCTGAGGCTGGCATGAAGCTGACTAGTGTCCTCTCCCACTTCAGTTATTCTTCAGTTCTTGAGTTCACTTGGAGATTCTTGCTTCCACTTGGAGATCAAGACCCTCTTACTCATCACAAGGTGAATTCCTTGACCCAAGTGTCAGTTTGGAAGCTTCCTGGGCATTTGACACCTTGCAGAATGATTGTGCCACTTGGCCAATCTCGCCCAGCGCAGGTAGCCTTCATTGCTTTTGACATTCAGCGCAGGTACAGAGTGGAGCAGTTGACATTCAGCGCAGATGCTCAGTGGAGCAGCTGACATGATCCAAAAATAGCCTGTTTTTGAGTGTTTTCAGGTGGAGAACTGATTTTTAGTGCTGTGGTTTGCTGACCTTGTTCCTCTAGGGGTAGGAACAACATGTTTAGGGACTTTGGATCCCTCAGATTATTGACATTTCATGCTTCACGCTGTTAGGCACAAAAATGTCTATAACAGTTGCCCCCTAAAGTATGAGGTCGTTTATCGGGTGAAATGCTTTATCAGGAGGATCCGAAGTTCATTCAATCGCTGAGAGGTGCCCTGTAATAAAATACAATACAATACATTATTTTTCATTCTGCTTTCATGATCTAGCTGAGGCGGGCATTCCCATGCTCAGCTTTATAAATTCATTTTGGTACATAGAACAGACGATCGTCTGATGGTAGACTGATAATTCTCTGCTGAAATTATCATCCTTTGAGTAGGATGATCATCTGCTGCAATGATGTACATAACAAATGTCTTTATATCCTGAATATATATCGCAGCCCGGATGGATGAAACTAGATCCGGGGTCTTCAAACTCGTTCGATCTTCACTCTAAGTACAAGTCGATCCATGTGAGAATTGCGCTGAAGTCGAACATGGAAAGACATCGCTTGATTACCGGTCAATAATGTAAACCGTTAACAAGCGCGAGAGGAATCACCAATAATGACAATGACCCTCAAGGTACTGCAGTACAATTCACGTGGTGTGAATAAAGGACTTGGCGTCGAACACCACGCAAAATCTTCTGGTCGAAGGTCATTGATGTATACCTGTTGCCGGAAGTGAGAAACTTGCCATTGAGGCATGCAAGCTTCAAAGTACTGGGGGGGTTGTTCCTAGATCAACTTCTTGGATAATGAGCTGAAGTCGACAAGAAGCGATCCGTCACAGGAGGGCCTTAATGAATCCCACATCAGTGACACGGAACGGAGCTAATGATTTTAGTGGAGGTGAAAACAATCTGTGAAATATGATTCAGGGTGGCGATCATGGGTGGATGAAGGATAATGTATGGCAGTGGATGGGACACGGTTGACTCTTTCTGAACACATCTCTTGAACATATAACGACACTGATGTGATGGATCGGTAGCATTACCCCAAATGTGGATGGTTTGGCGAGGACCATGGTGATGAGACCGGTGAATGAAACAACCCAACCCGATGTGATACGGAGGACAAAGTGTCATGTTCAAGAGCGACTTGCTACCATTAAAGCTTTGAGGTTCTCCCAATTTTTCCCCAGTCATTTCTGACCAGTACCTCTTTATTTTTGTCAAGCTTGAGGAGGATAACATATGCTTGTTCTATAACCTGCCCTTCGGGCAAGCCCATCGCTATGTTTTAACGAGCCTAGCGATAGGGAAACTCGTTCTCGTCTAAAGACAAGTTTGTCGCTATTTAATCATTTTAACGAGTCTAACGACAAGGAAAACTCGGTCCTTTTCATTTTTAGAAAGTCTGAAAAGGTACAGAAAGTTAACTCCAAAATTCCTTTTTCGTCATCTAATCCCTTAAGTCCGAAAAAGTATAAAACAATACAGAAGGGATGAGTTTTCGATAACTTTAACGAGCCGAATAAAACAAGCGCTCGACCTTTTTGTGCAATAATCCCTCAGGTCCAAAAAGATTAAAATCTAGAGGAGGGATAGCTCTTCCGGTCACTTTAACGAGATGGAAGGCCAAAACTCGGCAAACTTTTCATATTTTACGAGTCAGGAGAAAAGAGCTCAAAGAAGACTCGTCTTTTGAGGAACGAGTGATAAACAGGGATAGCAGCGGATTCCAGGTACAGGTTGGAATTTTCCAATCACGGCAGTGTCACAAGGATGGCTAAGTGAAATCACTCTTCGCAGCTGTTCCACAAAATGGGTAAACAATCATATGGAGGTGAACGATTGGCCAAATGAAATGGAGGTGGCAGGTGCAAACACGACCAAGGCTTTTATGGCTAATAAATTTACGATCACAATGGTTATTTACCGGAATAGGTTCATTTTTTAATGAGCTTGAACTCTGGGGGAAACTCTTGCTCAAAGCTTATGTTTATTTTTTAATGAGCATGAACTATGACGCTAAAACTGCTCGGATCTCACTTTTCTATTTTTTAACGAGCATAAATTCCGCGGTAAAACTGCTCGATATACCAGTCATAAGATAAGAAATGTCTCCTGTGAGATAGCTATTTTTTATGGAGCTTTATCTCACGAAGCTATGCTCCTCATTTGGCAAATTTTGACCTTTGCCCCACATCCTTTCTTTATGCAAGTTCGGAAACGACTAATCCAAAAAACAGATAAATAACCGCTCTTTGCTTGCACTCCAAAAGGTTTGCATGCCCCCAGGTATAAAAGACAATTTCAAGGCTGCCCCTCCTCTCCCCCACCTTTGTTTTTCTTTGGGTGTTCACAGCTACTTGTCGTCTTGCTAGTCTAATGTTAACGATACTTGTCTTCTCGTTATTTTTAACGGGTCTTACGCGGTACTTGTCTTCCCGTCGGCCCAACTTTTAACAGATCTTTTGCAAGATCGCAAGAGAACAGCTACTTGCGACAAGAGAGCAGCTACTTGCGACAAGAGAAGAACACAACTCAAAGACAAAACATTAATGTTATTGAGGGAGGCTTGCCTCTTTCTGGTTACCCAAAGAATGGTTTTATTTGCTGCCGCAAATGAAACTCTTTCTTCGGCGATGTCTATCATTAGGTTACTCAAAGATGGTTACAATTTGTTGCAGCAAAGGAATCTCTTTCTTTGGAGGCTGCCCCTACTTATCCTTTAAAACATTTGTTTTAACGGGTGAGGCTTGCCTTTTACCCAAAGATGGTTACAATTTGCTGCCGCAAAGGAATCTCTTTCTTTGGTATTGCCTACTTATTTAGACAAAGGTGAATGACCTTTGTCAAACAAGTAACCTTGACAAAAGAATCCTGTTCCAGAACAACCCCTCTTCCTTCTTTCGGACGGGGTACGGACTAGTCATATTCTTTCGCGGAAATTCTACCTTATACCCAGGGTTTCTTCTGCCCGAAGCAGACCAGGATGCATGCCCCCTGGGTTCCAATCCCATCTTTCCGAATCACTCGCACTCATCGGGAAGGAGGACTGGGGGTGGAGACATTTCTTGGGTGAATAGACCATTGAGGGTTGGTATTTGACTATTTGCGATGCGTGATCCCGGAAATGAAAGTTGGTCTACGAGCTTGACCATTCTTCCTTCGTGTGGAAAACACATTACTCTAAAGAGTGAGGAGACTATAGCTCCCATGCAATATATATAGTCTCGTCCAAGGAGTAGGTTATAATCCAAGGGTCCTTGAACGACCATCACGTTCATTTGAACGGTCTTCCCTTTCAATGTAACTGGCACATTGGGGAGGATCCCTAACGGTCGACTGGTTCCTTTATCAAAACCCGAGAGATTTCTTATCTCAGGCAAAAGCTCTGGGGAACCCAGTGCTTTCCAAGCAATAGAGGAAAGGATACTCACAGATGCCCTTTCATCAATGATAGTTCCAGCCATTACCATTCTGGAGATTTGGACTATGATTCTGAATGGTATACTGGCTGGTAACCGGGGTCTGCCTAGTTGGTTCCAATCAAAAGACACAACCAGGTTGCTTGGTGGTGGGACCAAATACACGGCCGGATACGATCCTGACAATGTTCCTTCCTGCGATAAAGGAATGGGCGCATTGCCCTGATGCTCATCAGAATCTGTGTTGATGAAAAGAATCTGGATGGTGTCATCCTTATTCTCTCCAGTGAGGGTGTCATTTGAAGATGAATCTTCAGTGACGGTGTCATTTGAGGATGAAACCTCTGAAGGAAGAACCGGGTCAACTGCCGTATCGACCTTTAGACTTTCGTCTGGTCTGGATTCAGTGGGTTCATTTTCAATGACTGACGCTTCAGCTGACCACTTGAGCAGGCCAGCTATATTTTCAACCAATGAAGGACTCGGCACGAGTTTTTTGTATCCAGGAGGAAGTATTACCGGTGAAACCGGACGATCTTCCAAAACTCTCTTCGCTTCGTCTAAGAAGGGACAACGATGGATGGCGTGACCGCCTTCACATAGTCTGCAGGGGGATCTTGCTCCCCCTCTTTGTCTTGAACCTTCACTTTCGCTGGTTGACGGTAAGCAATCAACATGGCTATCAGAGGTTGATGCTCCCGAATTGTGCAAACGAGGTGACCAGTCCCTTAGTATCCGGGGAATACAGGGACAATCTCTATGGAAGTGGTCTCCTCTACATATGACACATGGCGATTTAGGCCCGGTCTGTGCTGTGTGTGGGTTTTTGTCAGATGTCTTTTGCTTGCCCCCAGTCGCCTTAGGCTCCTTCTTCTTCTTCTCCTTCTTCTCCATGGGAGCTTGGCTTTTGCTGGCTCTACCCTGCGAAGATGAAGGATTGGAGGAAGAGTTATAGGAAGTTGAAGGCTGGTGGGCAGCTCTAGACTCATCTAACTGTTGACTCGACTGTTCAGGAACCATGGTGGTCTGAACTACATTAGTTGAGAATAGCCAAATAGGCAGGCCAATTGTCAGTCCTGGAAGCGACAATGTGGCCATGTGGGGCGCACCAACTTCTCCCCAAGAGGAGAATGGACTAGGATTTCCATCATGTGGAATTCCTTGGTTGGGGCGTTCCATGTTCTCAACTTTAAGATCAACGCGGGAATAGGAGGTGATTATGTTCCGTTTAAAATAAATTTTATAACGACGCTTAGACACAACTTGCTTTTTCACTTTTTAAGAGTCGAGAAAAAGCTAAAGATGACTCTAGTCTCCTTCGATGTTTTAACGAGCCCGAAGTGACAAATGCTCGGATGGACTTTTTCAGTTATAGAGTTTGAAAAAGGCCAAAAGAAACTGCTCTGGAGTTCTAGGCAGAGGGTGTGCCAAACTTTTCGCAAAACCACAGAATACGTTTTACGGTACGAGTGGTCGATCTTCGTGAATGCTGTGTTCACTGCATTGCGATCAGTAGGGCGGCCGACACGGTTTCCTATTGGATAAAGGCTTTATTCCTATAGGGGTCTCCCAATATATACGCGACGGTACGTGGGAGCACAAGTCCGTATTAGTGCCACCGACTCTCAGGAGGAATCACCCACCTTCGTCGAGATCAACAGTCACTACGTTTAACGACGCCGGAACACGTCTCTAGCTTAGACCTCTATGTGTTTGCGTTATGTTTCAATGCGTTGTTATGTAAATTCAATTTATTTTAAGGTTGATCTTGTTTAGCAGTTTGCCTTTATGGATCACCACGAGATGTATGATAACACTCCTAAATGCAGTCTAAGATGATAAGCAAGCTTTTCAATCTTTCAACTTTGAAAACCTTAACTACTGAGGGAAAAGAAAGATAACACCTTTTCACACAGATCATAGAGCACACACTAATGCATTTTTCCTAAATCAACATGCAAACTGTCATAATGCACATGCACAATGCAAGTATTTCTTTTCTCTTTCTTAATGTTGGTGAAATGCAAAAAGAAAGCTGTTGTATAATTTTGAATTCAATTTCAAGTGAAAGCAAACAAGCTTGTCCAAAATCAAAAGACACCTTAAGATTTACTTGTTTCGACACTAGAAATATATAAATTCAAACCAAATGACGAAAGCAAAAGCTCAATCAGCTATGAACAGCAAACAAACTAACTCTTAAGATCAAAACGACACTTTATCACAGGTCTAGATCTAAGAGGCCACAGCAAGACTAGTTCACTTTCGTTATGGGAAACTGTAAATGTACAAGAAATACACAAAGAACAAACACAGTTTCTTTATACAACTGAGGCGGAATAGTGACAAGGAAAGTTGGTTTCAGATAGGCCTACTGACTGGTAACAAACAGCAAAAACAAGAGTGAAAACAGGGCAAGAAACAGCAGGAAACCCCAGCAGCACAAGGCAGGACTGGTCCAGCGCAGGTGGAACACTGCCTGTTTGACCTTCAGCGCAGGTAGCCCCTTCGGGAACTGCGCTAAAATGCAAACAGCCTTTGTACAGCCTGCACTGAAGAACGAAACTTTCGTTTCTGGTGGTTTCCGGGTCACAGATTGCTCAAAAATTCACAGTTTTTGCTCAAATCAGAAGCTATCAGTCAAGGACACACTAAGGGATGACAAGGAGGATGAAAAGCTATCACTAAGAGCTTATTAGATTCCTTGTGGATCAGCTCTTCAAATCATAAACTTGCCCAGAAACTGAGCTAGAGTAGCTGCCCTCTACTTTGTATTTGAAAGATTCAAACACAGTTCGATTTGGTACTCCCTTTGTTTATGAAATGAATAGCAAAAACACAAACAACCAACAAGATACGTTCCCCAGTGGAGTTGTCAATTTGTTGTTGGGAAAAGTATCCAATACGGAATGACCCTATCCCACTCTAAGGGTGATAGTACCTCAGCAACAACTGAATACAAAGCTATTCAAGATTACTTCTTTATGAGATGAGAGAGAGAAGAGAAAAGGGATCCACTAACCGTTATCTTCCGCTAATGGTTGATCCAATCTTCCCTCTTGCTGCTTGCTCCTAGCTCCTTGCTCTTTCACCGGCCCAGCTACACAAAGATCCTGTAAAAGCACAAAGAAAGGAAACTACAAGAAGCATACATCCATAACTGATTCAAGGATTAGAATAAATCAAATATACAAGCATCAATTCACCATAGAGACACATGCATATAGAAGAACCTCAAATACTTTATTAATGGAAGAAGTAAAGTTATGAGAGTGTTACAACCATAATAGGCCCAATCCAGCAACACCTCCCAGCAGAAAGAAATCTCCTCTTCACCTCCTTCAAAGCAATCACCCAATAGTTCTATACACAAACCAACAGCACTTCCTTACTTGCACAAAATTCCAGCCTCCCTAGACCTCATGAGAGAGTTCTATATATAGGAGATTTGGAGAAAGGATGAGTCAGCTTGAGGCTGGCATGAAGCTGACTAGTGTCCTCTCCCACTTCAGTTATTCTTCAGTTCTTGAGTTCACTTGGAGATTCTTGCTTCCACTTGGAGATCAAGACCCTCTTACTCATCACAAGGCGAATTCCTTGACCCAAGTGTCAGTTTGGAAGCTTCCTGGGCATTTGACACCTTGCAGAATGACTGTGCCACTTGGCCAATCTCGCCCAGCGCAGGTAGCCTTCATTGCTTTTGACATTCAGCGCAGGTACAGAGTGGAGCAGTTGACATTCAGCGCAGATGCTCAGTGGAGCAGCTGACATGATCCAAAAATAGCCTGTTTTTGAGTGTTTTCAGGTGGAGAACTGATTTTTAGTGCTGTGGTTTGCTGACCTTGTTCCTCTAGGGGTAGGAACAACATGTTTAGGGACTTTGGATCCCTCAGATTATTGACATTTCATGCTTCACGCTGTTAGGCACAAAAATGTCTATAACAAAAATATAGTTAAGTTTATACTTATTTTTCATGGTTTTCCGCAGGGATCGCAATGGTGAGATCAAATTCACCATTTGAGTTGATATTTTCAGTCCATCCATGGAACAGAGTCTTTGAGGAACCCTGGGGGAATCTAGAAGATTCCTTGAGCCCAAAATTCTCAACTTCTTAGAATTCAGATTTTGGATAGTCGATTCAACACTACTTGTCGCCAAAAATCTGATGGTGTCTTCAGATTTCTTATTCTCTCATTTCTTCTTCTAGCCACTTTTCTAAGTGCCAGTGTAGATGTCCACATTCATGAGGGAGCAACCATCTTCATACGATCGATGCCTTGAGATCAATGGTCAGAGCAGCGTCAGCAGTGTGACATCCGCATCTTCTGATGGCCCTTGGTTGTGAGGTATATGATGTGTTCATGTACTTCTTCTTTCTGCATTATGTTGCGCAAATCCTTGATTGATGTTGATGCAAGATCTTGTTTATTACATGTTGTCATGATTCCTTGCTTGATTTGATGTGGAATATTCTATGTGATGTGATTGTTGTCATAACTCATCATGTTATGCTTTTAGATCCCTTGTTGTATGTTGCTGGGATACTCTTGTTGTTGTCATGCATGTGTTTTTCATTGAGATCCCTTTTGTGCCATGTTGGCGGGATGCTCAACATGCATGCTTTTTTGTGTCATACTGATAGGAGTCTTTTGATTGAGAATTCCGATAGTGGAATATCTGTTAGAGCCACTCCTGGGTGAGGGTATTTTTCCTTGTATGATAGCGACATCATCTCCTATGTACATCATCTTTATTGATAGCACTTAATGCAGCAGCCTACACCATCTTGACTCCGGGGCCCGGAGACGTCGTCCCTCCTAGACGAACTCTGTTATCAATGCTTATGCTTTCATGTGCTCATGATTGTCTTGTTCCTATTCTTTACAACATGCAGATGTATTCATTAATGTTATTTTAAAATGCAATTTAACACATCACGAAAGTAAAAGGTCTTGGAAGGGTCCTTCGTCACACCTGACCTGGATCATCCGGTATGGTCCATTCACCATTCTAGAGAAGATTGGAAATAATGCCTTTCGTCTTGATTTGCCGATATATATGAAGATGTACTTAGTAGTGAATGTAGAGAACTTAAAGCTGTATGAACCTCCATTGATCATGGACACCGATGAGGTGGGAACAGTTCCTATAGTTGATGATTTTGTGCCAGAATATCTCGATGAGTTACCTAAAGACATCATCCTTGACAGGAGAACCAGGACTTCATAGTAAGGAGGTGTGTAATACCTTTGAGTTGGTTTCAAGGGAATGCACCCAAGCAAAGCCAAATGGCTAGAGAGGGAAAGGGTGAGGGAACAATTCCCTCACTTGCCAATTGATTAATGAAAGATTTTGGCAGTCCAAAAGCTCCTCAATGGGGAGGATTGATCCAGCTGGATCTTCAGACACAATGGCATGGAAAAGCTCAAAATTCAAAGTGGAAGAAAAGCAAGTATCCTGACATCAGATCGAAGTGCTCGTCACCCTGATTCCAATGGTGCAAATGATACTCCAATCCGAGTCTGGATGATGAAGTTATGGCAAAAAGAAGGTCACCTTGTTCCTTTGGAAAATGAGGTTTTTTCCCTAAAAATGGGCTTAAAGCTTTTAAAATGCAAATCACAATCGGAGGACCCCCAATCAGTGATCCCCGACTAAATCGCAATCAGGGGCAAGCAATCGGCAATATTAGGATGGAGCGGTCGGAACCACACAAAGCTGACTTGCGATCGCGGTCGGCGATTAGAGCGATCAGCGATCCACAGAACTAGAACCCTGGGCTGTTGTATGAGTGGGATGTCGATGCGATCAGTCGACGTCGATATTGGCAATCGGCGATCGGCGGTTTACAAATCCCCCGCTAACAAGACTGTTGAACTGGCGATGTGCCGATTTTGATATGGGGGCTAGACCCGATGGGTCTATAAGCCCAATTTAAGGAAATTTGAAGTCCGGGACTTCGATTTTCTTAGTGTTTTCTGTGTATTATCCGTTTAAATGGAAAAAGGCCAATTTCAGGGTTTTTGTGAGGGAAGGGTGGATTCATCGCGCCCGATTGATCCATCCGTTAGAACAACCTTCTATTCTAATCGAACAACCCCCGATTTCAGCGGCATTGCAACAAAACCATAATTATAAAGCCCAATGAATGAAGAAAGCACAAAAGGGGATTTTCGGCACGCAGTTCGAGGCAAGAGAGCTTACAGGAGGGCCGATAGTGCATTTTTTCTGAATTGGGCAAATCTTATATGTTTTCAGCCCCTCTCAATGCTACGGGCATAGTGTTGTTGTCCATTTCTCCATCTAAGGTCTCAATTTCACAGCCATTTTCCAGAATGGAGGTATAAGCCTCTTTTTATGTAAATTGATGAATGTATTCTCTTCTTTTCATGCTATTTAATGAATGAAGGCCTCCCCATTGATCGAGCAGGGCCCAGAGATGTAGTCCAAGTTGGACGAACTCCATTATCAAGTCTTGTTGTCTTCTTGTCGTGCCTTTATGTGTTTTCTTCTTCTTTCTTGTGTGCACATTAAATTTTTGTGTTAAGTTGCAATTTTCACATGTGATTCTTTTCATACATCTATAAGCAAAAGATCCTTGGATCATTGGGAGACCGAAATTACAGAGATAAGACAATTTCAATATCATGCTGCTAAAAGCAAGAAAAGGGTGTGTATTTTTTTAAGAAATTTGCATAACTTTTGTTTAAAAAAATTGTTTGAAGTGATTCAAAGGGTAGAGTAAAGCATAAATATCATTTTTTATACCAAAATTCCTCGAAATGAAAAAAATGGATACACCTAGTAAGCAATCAAAAATATCTACTATGACGCATGAAGAAGAGGAAGAAATGCAACATGATATATCAAAATTACAAGACCAAGTGCAACAAATTTCGCTCTTGCAAAGAGTAACCAAAAATGAATTGGAATCTAAGATGGATGGTTTAGAAGAAAAAATAAAAGAAACGTGGAGGTTTTTAAAGTAGACATGGACGTGATTAATGTCAAGTTGGAAGGGTTGAGAAAGTTGTTGCAAGAAAGGCTTCCTAGTGGTGACAAGGTAATCCATGAAAATCATGATGAGGATAAAAGGAATATGAATTATTATTTTAGAGACTCCAATGTGGGGTTTAAGAACCACCTCATTCCAAAGAATGAGGAAGTTTGATGACAAGGATCTGGTAACATGGATACTACAGATGGAGCAATATTTTGATCTACATGATGTGCAACACACAAAAAAGGTACACATTGCATCTTTATATTTAGAACCCAATCAATTTGTATGGTATCGATGGCTTTTTTTTCTCATAAACCACTTGTCACTTGGTCAATTTTTACAAAGTAAATGATAGAACATTATGAGGATACAAAGAACAACAACTTCTTTAGCCCATTGATAAGTCTCAAACAAAAGGGTTCAATGGCGGAGCACATTGAGGACTTCCAAAAATTGAATATTAGGGTAGATGATATTCCGGAGGAGCATAAGATTGATGTATTCATTGGGACTTTAAAGAATAATATCCAACATGAGGTTCGCCTTTGGGAATCTGATTCATTGGAGAAGTCATTCAGGGTGGCAAGAAAAGTTGAGAGAAAATTTATGGCAATAAGGAAGTCTACCTATCACAACTATAAAGATGGAAGTGTTGTTGCTCATAGCCTTCCACAACCTACAAGTTTTACACCACAAAAATTGGAGAAAAAAATAGCAAAAGGGCTTTGTTACCATTTTGATAGCAAATACACTAAAGGTAATAAGCGTGCTGAGAAGAAATGATTTTACATAGATTGTGAAGAGGAGGAAGAAAAGGAAAAAGAAACATCAAAATAAGAGGAGATACACCAGGAACCAACCCCAAAGAAAGAATAAATGAATCCGACCATATCTTGTAATGCTTTGGCAGGAATTACCACTCCTAAAACTCTTAAGATAGAAGGATATATCAAGAAGAAAAAGGTAATAGTGTTGATTGATTCAGGTAGTACCCATAATGTTATTCATTGTAAGATAGCCAAGGAATTAAATTGCTTTCTATATCCAACTCCAAAGTGTCAGGTGATGGTTGCAAATGTAGGAACTATAAATTGTTTGGGAAAGTGTCATAATATCAAGCTAACTATGGGGAAATATGTATTGAATAGTCCAATGCTTTTCATTCCAATGCATGGTGTTGATGTTGTACTAGGAGTGTAATGGTTACAATCTTTGGGGACAATAGCTTTTAGTTTTCAAAAACTTTTCTTGAAATTTGTTTGGCAATGAAAGGAAATTGAATTAAGGGGTATCACAGGGAAACTAGGGAAGATAATTATCTCTAATGGAGTGACAAATATTTTGAAGAAAGAAAAATTGGGTGTAATTGCACAATTATGTTCACCAGAGGTTTAAACATCGAAATCATATGTTTCTCCAGGTCTCCAAAAAGCCTTAGACATTCATTCCATGGTATTTGAGACTCCCAAAGGCATGCCAACTATTCATGATTATGATCATGTTATCACTTGGTTCCAAGGAGTGTTCCTCCAAACATCAGGTGTTACAGATATCCCTATGCCCAAAAGAGTGAGATTGAATGTATGGTTGCAGAAATGTTAGAGGCTAGTATAATTCAACCTAGTCAAAGTTCTTTCTATGCTCCAGTGGTATTGGTTCAAAAGAAGGATGGATCATGGCGTATGTGTATGGATTATAGGGAGTTTAACAAGCTCACTATTAAAGATAAATTTCCCATTCCTATCATTGATGAATTGTTGGATGAATTACATGGAGAAATTTACATCACCAAGTTGGATCTTTGTTCAGGATATCATCAAATTAGAATGAAGACTGAATACATTATAAAAACAACATTCAGAACTCATGAAGGTCATTATGCATTTTTGTCATGCCTTTTGGCCTTACTAATGCACCTTCCACATTTCAATGTTTGATGAATTCCATTTTCAAACCCTTCCTTAGAAAATTTGTGTTAGTGTTTTTTGATGATATACTAATCTACAAAAAGTCTTAGAAGGATCATGTTCAACATGTTGGCAGGGTGCTCAAACTATTGGAGGAGAAACAATTATATGCAAAAACCTCCAAATGTTTCTTTAGAGTATAGGAGGCAGAATATTTGGGTCATATTGTATCCATGAGGGTGTTAAGGTAGACTCTAATAAAATTAAATCCATTAAGAAATGGAAAGTCCCCACAACCCTAAAGCATCTTCGAGGATTTCTCAGGTTGACAGGGTATTATCACAAGTTTGTTAAGAATTATGGGAGAATAGCAATGCCTCTAACAACATTACTGAAGAAAGATGCATTTTCTTGGACTCCAGAAGCAACTAAGGCCTTTGAACATCCTAAAGAGGCAATATGCCAAGCACCGGTCTTAGCTACACCAGTCTTCACAAAAACCTTTATTGTGGAATGTGATGCCTCAAGAAATGGAATTATTGTTTTTTAATGCAAGAAAGAAGATCCATTGTTTTTTAAAGTCGTCCAAACAAGGTAAAGTATTTACACAAGCTTATTTATGAGAAGGAAATGTTCGCAATACTACATGCACTAAAGCAATGACAACCTTACCGAATGGGAAAACACTTCAAGGTAAAAATAGATCACGATAGTATTAAATACTTTTTGGAACAAATATTATCTTCAGAAGAGCAGCAAAAATTGGTCACCAAGATGTTAGGTTATGACTTTGAAATCATCTACAAAAAGGGAAGCAAAATGTTGCTGAAGATGCACTCTCAAGAAAGATGAGGAAGTGGAAGCATTGCTTTGTGCCATTTCTATTAACCAACTTGATTCGATAAATGAAGCAAGGGATGAATGGAAGAATGATGAAGAGGTGTGGACACTCATTCAAAACTTGCAACAAGATCCTAGTACATATGATACATTTATCTGGAAAAATGATTCATTATGGTACAAAGATCGCTTATATCTTTGCAAGAATTCCCAACTCAAACAAAAGGCTATTTTGGAATTGCACACCTCCCCCTTAGGAGGGCACTCAATATTTTAAAAAACTTATCACAGGGTCAAGAATGATTTTTTTTGGGATGGCTTTAAATATGATATTCAGAAGTTTGTGGAAGAATGTTTGGTTTGCCAACAAAATAAAGTTGAGACAATTAAGACATTGGGTCTTTTACAACCTTTATCCATTCCAAGTCAATGTTGGGAGGAGGTATCAATGGATTTTATCACAGGTTTACCCAAGTCCGAAGGAAAGAGTTTCATCATGGTGGTAGTTGATAGACTTACCAAGTATGCACACTTTTGTGCATTATCTCATCCTTTTAAAGCCATTACAATTGTTGTTGCATTTATGGAAACAATTCAAAAGCTACATGGAAACCCAAAGATTATTGTAAGTGATAGAGATCCCATTTTCACTGGATTTTTTTGGATGGAATTATTTTCTTGTCTTGGTACTCAATTAGCTCATAGCTCATCTTATCATCCTCAATCTGATGGGAAAACTGAGATAGTGAACCAATGTTTGGAAGGATATATTCATTGCTTTGCATCTGATAAACAAATATAATGGGTCAAGTGGTTAACTATTGTTGAATGGTGGTATAACACTTCCTTCCATATTGCAACAAAAATGACCCCATTTATGGCACTTCATGGATATCATCCACCATCCATCACATCATCTTTAAGAGAAAATTCTAAGGTTCAAGCAATGGAAGATCACATCGAGCATCAAAAACAAGTTCCCCAATTCTTAAAGAATAACCTCACTCTGACACATAATCAAATGAAACAACAAGCTGATCAACATCATAGTGAAAGAAGTTTCGGTGTAGGTGACTGGGTATTTTTAGGGCTACAACCATACAAAGAAATGTCCCTCAAGAAAGCTAAGAAGGATAATAAATTATCACCCAAGTACTATGGTCCTTACAAAGTGCTACAAAAGATTGGTACTATGGCATACAAATTGGATCCGCCTACACTTCTTGAGTATACCCAGTTTTCCATGTTTCATGCTTAAATAAGTTTATCTGTGACAAGCTCCCAGTTCAAACACTATTTCTAGAATTTGACGAAGAAGGAAAGATCGTATTGGAGCTTGAAGTAGTCACAGAAATAAGAACCCGACAACTACGAAATCGATCAATTTCAGAGTATCTCATTAAGTGGAAGAACTTACCCGCTGAAGATTCCACATGTGAGGATGATAATTTTATACCAAACCATCCATAATTACTCAAGCATTGAGGACAACACTTTTTTGAAAGGGAGGGGCATGTTAGGTCCCTATAATACTAGTGTATCCCCTTTATTGTTATTGTTAGTGTAGCCCCTATTGTTATTGTTGTGTCCATGTAGCCCCCATATTGTTATTGTTGTGCCCCATAGAAGCCCATTATTTTTATTTTTGTGTCCTTACATTATTATTATTTTGTAGGCTCTAATTATATTGTGACCCCTTCGACTCCTATTTATTCCAAGGAGGTCTTGCCATTTGTATCATCTAATAATTGTTGATTTATGTAATGTAAAGGAGGTTTCCCCGTCAAAGAGGAAAATTTTTAAGTCGTTGATCTATTTTTTCTTATGCTTTGTG
Organism: Pinus tabuliformis; assembly: GCA_031772625.1. Lineage (NCBI taxonomy): Eukaryota > Viridiplantae > Streptophyta > Pinopsida > Pinales > Pinaceae > Pinus > Pinus tabuliformis. The sequence goes on from CM062817.1 coordinate 738,544,639, forward strand.
AGTTAGTTGCATAACAACCATGATCCTCCAATACTACTACAGAGATCAGGTTCTTCTTTGGTGAAAGTATAAACATAACATCTTTGAGGCAAAGAGGAGAGGCTTTCTCCCTCTCAAAGGCAACATTACCAATTCCTGTAGTATTATACCTCCCATCATCCCCCATTTCGATATGCATATGGAGCTCCTTCTCCTTTAGGCTACTGAAAAACTCCTTGCACCCTGTCATATGGAATGAGGCACCGGAATCAAGGCACCACACACTTCCCATAACAGTGTTGGCCATGCATCTTATTAGGGTGAAACCTAATTCGAATTGTGAAGCTAGTGGTTCACTTGTTGCTCCTCCTGAAGGCTTCTTGTTAAACTTTTTGTGTGGACATTTTGTTGCACAATGCCCGTATTTATGGAAATCAAAACATTTTATCTTGCTCAAGTCTTTATTCTTGCCATTATTTTGGTTGGATCCAGGTTTGATCTAGGTCTCCTTTCCCTTGCCCTTCTTCCCCTTTCAAATCAAGGAAAAAATATCATCATCCTCTACTTTGGGTGAAGTTCCATCACGGTTATTTCTCCTGAACTCTTCTTAAACCAAATTGGACCACAACCTTTCCTAATTCTGTAATTTTTCCCTTCCATTCACTGAGTCCTGGTAACTGTGCCAATATTTTTGGAGGCTTAGAAGATCTAAGCTCACCAAGTCATCTTCTACTACATTCACCACAACCCCTCCAAGCTCATCTCAAACTTTGTGTAAATCTGGAAAGATCTTTAGAAATATTATCATTCTTCCACATTCTAATGTTTTGAAGTTTGTATTTCAGGGCTAATTTTCTAAGGTAATTTTTATTTTCGAATAACTCAGTATGTGTTTTCCACATAGCAAAAGGTTTCTCTTTTCCAGGGAGATTTGAGACCACATGGTCTCTCACACCTTCCAGAATAATTCTTCTCGCCTTTGTAACATCCTTCTTCCATTGGGCTAATTGTTATGCATCGAACTACTAGAGTTTTGAAATGTTAGTTTTAACATATTCTAACACACCATTGTAATCAAGCACTGCTTCCATTCAATCCTTCCAGGCTATGAAATTCGAGCTACCCTCCAAGGCATACTCCAATCTCAGTCCATTGAAAGACATTCTACTAATCCTGAAGAAAAATTGTTGCACTAAAGTTGCTACTTCAAAATTCTTAAGAGACAAGTTCGAAATGTTGGTTCTAATGTGATTTCAGGGCTTTGATAGCATGTAGAAATTTGATAGAAATTGCAATTTCTCAATATTTCAACTGAAAACAAGAGACACAATTCTACTCTACTGATCTATGGAATGAAAATCACAATTTAGAACAACATGCATAGACATGTAATAAGAAAAACCACAAATACACATTGATTTCTAGGGGAACCCAAATGGGAAAAAACCCTCAAACCTCTTTGCATTAATCAGATGAATAGAGAAACTATTACAATTTCTAGCTCCAACTCTAAGCTCAACTTGCAAAAGAATAATTGTTCTCTCTGCTTAATAACAAAATCTGGCCAACGCTTAGCCATTTCTTTACTTACCAAGCCTCCTATTTCCTTGTGCAAATCATGAGGAAATTGGCCCCTAAAGATAGGAATTTCCTCCAAATTGATTGCGCAATTCCCAAGGATTGATCACTGACTGCATGCAACACCTATACACTCAGAACTAGTTTACAACTCTTGTTACACTTCCTTGTCATCTCCACTTCACCCGAGGAACTCAAATTCCTTGCATGCACTAGATATTTTGGATTGATTGATTAGTTAACTAACAAATCTCTAAGTTAGATTGTTGTCCCATTGAACCATTGACCTTCAACTGACTTCAACAATAGTTAGAGGTCATTTAATTGAATACAATTGAAAATAATTGAACTGGATTACTAAAATTTAGCAATAACACATGCATAACTGAACTCCAAGCTCTCTAACTCAAATTTACTGAGCTAACTGAGTGACAAGATCCATGTCACACAATTTAATTGCCTCCAAGTTGTCCTGTTGATGTGGAAATTCAATTTACTCAATTTGACTAAGGCTAAAGTCAAATTGAGCCTTCCTTGCTACAATTTTTCAACATATTGACCATCCCTCTATAATGTAACATTTCTTTCATCTCTATTTGAACAATTGTTGTTAAATAATAAAAGTTGTTCAACTATTGTTGGATGCAATATGCATTCACTAAATTCCATAGTTGGCGTAGTTTTAACTTACAAAGAAAAACTATACAAAGTGGCTCAAAAAGATAAAGAGGACACTCATTTTTTGTGCCCCACCCGACCGCACCAAAGGTTTTTTTTTAAATTTAAATGTTTTTTTTTTTTTAAATCGAATATACATATATATATATATATATATATATATATATATATATATATATATATATATATATATATATATATATATTTTAAATTTTAAATGTTTTTCAGTTCTTTTTTTTAATTTAAAAAAAAATATATATATATATATATAAATGTTTTTCAGTTTTTTTTTTTAATTTAAATATATATATATATATATATATATATTAAAATTTTAATTGTTTTTTGGTTTTTTTTGTTAATTTTCTATTTATTTTTTTAATCTAATTTGTTTTTAATTTTTAATTTTTAGTTTTTTGTTAATGCTTTTTTTAATTTTTCTATTTTTACTTACTTTTTTTTATCAAGTAAGAATGGGACCTTCTATTAATCTAGCCAATGGTACATAATTTACATGTCGCCGCCCCAGCTCTGTAAGTCAAGCAGCTGGTTATGCCCAAACCCGGGCCACGCCCTCAAAAACATGAGAAGAGTCGAACACTCTAGACAAAAGTGAGCAGTATACAGAAAGAAAGTAACCCTGACCTCCAAGGAAGACATGTCCATAGAACCGAGATTACAAAATAACTCAAGAGACCCACCGAGGGACCTCGGGACAACCACCAAAGCTCAGCTAAAAACCATATTAAGTTTTAAGTGCCGCCAACCGAACAATCTAAATGGGCCCCACCCAAAAATCTATCAAGCACGGACCCAAAGAAAACTTTTAGTCCAGATTTTAGACTTTTTCGGACCCAAAACACCAAACTAACTTGCATGATCAATCTACACCGTTGATCCCCCTACACAGATCCAACGGTCTACGCGGATATTGGGTGATCAAAAAGCGCGAAGAATAACCGCCCGATGAGGGAGGTATTCTCTCACCTATCGCTGCTATGTGTCACACGCGGAATGGAATCGGAGCCTTGCCCCAAAAAACCAGAAACCGTATAGACCCCGCCTGATAAACCGCTGATGGTATTATCATTGGACACCTCGCTGACTAACCTGCGCGTACTTTTGCCCCGCGCTGGCTGTTTATCAAGTGCAACGAATGGTTCTTGTGCCCTCCTCCCAGATTCTCTATCTCCTGAACTGTTTCACTCCATCCTGTTAGTCCATAGCTCCATATCTTTGTCCACCTGACAGAGACAGTCCTCCAACAATTTGCCTGGGGGTAACAGCTCCCAAATAAATCGCGAATCCCTATCCATATTGTTTACTCCTTCATTCGCCAAACAATCTACTAACATGTTAGCTTTCCTTTTCACATGAACAAAGCGAACCGTTTTTAAGGTTTGCAGGTGGGAGTGGATACGGTGAAAGATCTGCAGAAGCCTCCAATTCTTCGAAACTTTATCTGGAGAAGAACCATTACATAATTTCTTAGTCGCTCTGATAATTAATTCCGAATTTGCTTTAATGATAACATTATGAGAATTCAAATCCAAGAGGATTTCTAAGCACTGCTCTAATGCCATAAGATCTGCCATATTATTAGTGGATTTTCCCAGATGCCCATGGAAGATCTTCTTTACCTAACCCTATTCATCTCTTATAGCCCCTCCGAAGCAAGCTAATCCTGGGTTGCCCTTAGAAGCTTCGTCTATGTTAACCTTTAGGAAACCATAAGGAGGAGGCTTCCAAATGATACTATTTGCATTTATTTGTCCTACTCCCTTGGTTAGGCCCTGAGGGATTATGGACTGAAGACCCAACTGAAGAATGATACTCTCCTCTTGGGGCAGAGGAGGTTCCTTAGGAAGTGTTCTTACCAAACTTCTTACTATGTCTTTGAGCTGCTTTAAAATTTGGTCAATTATTTATTGGGGCGTGCTTGCCTTGTTTTTGAAGATCCTACTGTTGTGCTCTTTCCAAACATTCTAGATAACAAAGCCTGGAACCAGAGTCCAGGATTTATTGATGATTTCATTCCCTGAGAAATTCTTCCTCCAGTTCTTCAAAGTGTTGGATATGCTGAGGTTATCCCGATCTGTATGTCTAAAAATTGAGGCCACCCAGTCCCACACATGGGATGTGAAAGGACAGAGGTTGAGAAGGTGATCCATCATCTCCTCCTATAAGTCGCAGAGGTAACATTTGGAGGGACCTATAAAGCCTTTTTTTAGGAGATTCTCCCAAGTTAGGATTTTCCTTTGATGCACTAGCCAGATGAATAGCTTTATTTTCATCCAGTGGGGGCTCTGCCATAGTTTTTTCCATACTTGATCAGGATTCAAATAGTTAAATCCTGATACTTCTAGTTTAGCTTCTTTGAGTTTGAAGTTGCCTTTAGTATTGTTTTCCCTTCTTAATTAGTCAAGTAAGGAGGATACCAAAATCCTTCTATGTTGTAGTTCCTGGGAGAGAGCATCTGCCTGGGCTTTCATAGGACTCTCATCACTGTGGCCTAGATCCTTCCACTTCCTCCATTTTCCTTCATTTCTTTCCTGGTCCCAGAAGTCTTTGACCATAAGTAAACCTTTGTTATCTGTATCACTCTTGAGAGCTGTTAATTCCTCCTTATAAAGGTTGGGTTCCTGTTGCCAGATATCCTCCCAAAAATGTGTAAGGTTCCCTGCTCGAACTTTCCAGGAGCTGTGTTGCTAAACAATGATTTTATTTTCCCATGCAAGGTTCCAGATAAGGGAGCCCTTGATTTGCCCTGACATTCTAATGTGATCCTTCTCCTGCCAATACCTGGCATATTTTTGCTTCCAAATCTTAGCCCAGGGCGCTTTCGGCTCCTTAATCCATCTCCACCAAAGTTTGGCTCCTGAAACTTTATTGAGGGTTTCAGGGTCATGAAGCCCCAAACCACCATGGCTTTTGGGCTTGCATATCTTGTCCCAGGCAACTAAGGCCCACTTCTTTTTTTATTCTCCTCTGCCACACAAAAAATCTCTCTATATGTTCCTGATTTGCTACTTAATTCCTTTAGGAGCAAGAAGAACTGAGAACATGAAAACGGGAATTGCCTGCAAGACAACCTGTGTGAGCACAAGGCATCCTGCCAAATTCAGTGTCCTACATGTCCAATTTCTGACCTTGTCTTGAAGTTTATTTATTAATGGCTCCCACACTTTCTTGGTTAGAGGTTTATCAGTGAGAGGTATGCCTAGGTACTTTGAAGGTAGTTGTTCCCTTTTAAACCCAAGAATTCTAGTAATATTTCTTTGAATAGAAATGTTAGTGTTAAAGAAAAAAACTTTGGATTTTTTGAGGCTTACCTTAGTGCCTACTGCCATAGCGAAGTCATTTAAGATGTGTTTGATCGCTTGGGCTTCACTGACTATGGGGATGCCTTGCATCATTTTGTCATCCACAAATTGTTGATGAGTGTTTGCTACTCTATCCAAGGTGAGTTTGATTCCATGTATCTGTCCTTCAGCATTTGCCATTTTGATTGCTCTGCCTAGCCCTTCCATCATGAGGACGAAGAGGAAAGGAGAGAGCGGATCTCCTTGTCTGAGGCCTCTAGAAGGTGTAAAGGTTCTTCATGGAGCCCCATTAAGAAAAATGGAAAAATTGGTCATGGTTACGAGTGCCATGACCCATCTTATCCAATTTTGGTCGAAGCCAAAGGCTCTTGGAATTGCTCTAACATAATACCAACTTAACTTGTCATAGGCTTTTGCAAGGTCCAATTGAATGATCATGCCAACTTGTTTGTTGCTTTTGAGAGAGTGTATTACCTCATGAGCTTGGATGATGTTGTTGAGGATTTGTCTTCCTTCCACATAGCCAGCTTGCTCCTCCGAGATGAGAGATGGTAGAAGGGGCTTGAGTCTATTGGCTATCACTTTGGAAATAATTTTGTACACCACATTACATAAGGCTATGGGTCTGAAACCCTCCAGAGTCATGGCATTTTCCTATTTTGGGATCAAAGCTATGAAGGAAGCATTAAGAGCCCTCAGAATCTTTTTGGATTTTCTTGAGTCTTCCACAACCTCAAGTATATCCTGTTTAACTGTTTCCCAGCAAGCTTTAAAGAAATCTACATTGAATCCATCCAGGCCTGGGGCTTTTCCATTTTGCATTTCATTAATCGCTTCACTGACCTCCTCTTCCGACACTGGCCTGTTAAGATTATGGTTGTCCTCTTTGGTAACCAACTAAGGGATATACTGAGTGAAAAGGTTGATGAACCTGGATCTATCCTCCGGAGGCTCCTCTGCTATACTGAGAAAATGTTGTACCAGGATTGATTCCATATCATTGTGAGAGACAAGCTCTATCCCTTAAGAGTCTTTGAGCTTTGTGATTCTATTATGAGCCTTGTGAACCATGGTGGATTTGTGAAATAACTTTGTGTTCCTTTCTCCCTCTCTGATCCATTGTATTCTTGATTTCTGTCTCTAGAAAATTTCCTCTTGCAAGCATCGATCTTCCCATTCTCTCTGCAAAGAGTCAGTAAGCTTTTGCCACTCCTCGGTAAATCCATTTGTGATACTGATCTGATTGATCTCCTGGAGTTTATGCCTAGCTTCTCTTTTGGCTTGGAAGATATCTCCAAATTCCTTTTTGTTCCACTCTTTAAGTCGAGACTTGATGTGTTTGAGTTTTTTCTAGAGCATGAACATTCTAGTGTCTTGAATGTTCAAATCCTCTCTCCACCATTTGTCAATGTTACTGGTGAATTTGGGGTGGGAGAGCCAAGCAATTTCAAACCTGAAAGGTCTATTTCTTGGTGTGCCCATAAAGGTTGCCTCCAGCTATACAAGCCAGTGATCCGATCCTCCAAAGGGTAGAATGGAAGCTGTCATGGTAGGGCCTATGAGAATGAGGTCCTCTGAAATAATAAATCTGTCAATTTTGGAGGCAACTTGAGAAGCCCCTCCCCTCTTGTTGTTCCAAGTGAAGGTCCCATTTATTGTTTCAGTGTTCACTAGCCCCATGTTCATTATGAAGTTCTAGAAGGCCATGGAGTCTCTTCCTAAATGTCTAATACCACCTTTCTTCTTTGAAATAGATCTTATCATATTGAAATATCCTGCAATTATCCAAGGCATATTTGGGTGTCTTGCTCTAAGATCCTCAAGGGAGATGAGAAGTTGGAGTTTATCTGCTTGCTTCTGAGGTCCATAAACATTTGTGATCATATATATTACCTTATCACCTACAGGTTGACATATCATAGAAAGATAGTTCCTGGTTGCTTCAACATCCAGGATGGAAAATTTCTGTGGATCCCATAGTGTGAGAATCCCCCATGCCGAGTTGTCTGCTTTGACCTCTAGATACTCATACTTGATTAGCCACTTATTGTGAATTTCTCTAATCTTATCCATCGAGCATTTTGTCTCTTGAATAAAAACCATATCTAGTTTTTCTTCTTTAATTCTATTGCTGAGATTTCTTTGTTTCCTTCTATTACCTATGCCTCTAATATTCCAAGTTGTGAGCTTCATTATGAAAGGTTAGTAAAAGAATAACTAGTAAGATCTTTCATCTTACCTGAGTTAATCAATAATTTTCCACATTCGTTCAGCAGCTCATTCTATCTTTTTCTTCCTCTTTTCCTACCTGAGTTCTTTGGAGATTGTGCTTGTACATTCTCCATCATTTTGACCCCACTATGCTCCTAGCTTTCATGATTTCTTTTGATTCTAGCTCCCTTCGATTGTGATCTCCATAGAAAGAGCTGTTGTACTCTGTCATAATCCTCTTTTGGCAAGGAGTCTACTCCTGTGGTCGTCCCTTGTTCCAGAAATTTTTCTAGATCTAGATTTTCCCTGTCTAGAATCTCCTGTAGTTCATGATCCTCCGTACCTGCTTCACCTGGAGTCATCTCTAGATCCCTACTTATCTCCATGCAACTTGGTAGATCATCCTTTTGCTGGTTGTTTACTGTGATACCTTCCATGTCATCTTCCTTTTCCTTCTCATTTATTATTTTCTCCTTATCCTAGATTGTTTCCTTGATCCCCTCTTCTTCCTCTAGGATCTTAGACTGATTATTCCTTGAATGTCTATTCTCATTCATCTTCTTTTGTGGATGTTTACCACCCATGCCTTTGCCCCCAACCTTGGTGAAACCCTCATGATTTTTATCCACAGTAGTTTTCATATTTCCTTCCATATTATTTGTTGGGAAGTCTATGAATAAATGCCCGTGTTCATGGCATTTGCGGCACTTGAATGGGATGTGCTCATAGTCCACAGTTTGTACCCATTCCTCATCATATACTTCTAAAATTATTGCTTCTGGAAGGGCTCCCGATAAGTCCATCTCCACACATATTCGGGCGAAGGATGTATATTTTTCTTTCAAAGTTGCCTCTGAGATCTTTAGAAAGTGTCCCAGATTATTGCCTATTGTTTTCAGAGATTCTAGTAACCAATAATCCAGAGGAAGGGAGTATAATCTAATCCATACAGGTATCGATGTGAACGTTTCACATTTTGAGACAAAGTTCATCATCCATGGCCTCATGTAGAGTCCTACAGCAGCGTAGAAATATGGCCCTCCTTCGAATACTCTGTCTTTATCCTCCAGGCTTATGAACACCACTATGAAAAAGCCCTTAGATCCTAGATGAAGGTGTATTTCCCCCTTTGGCTTCCAATGACTCCTTATCCAGATGTGTAGCGCCCTCTCCGTCGGCCATAACCCCATGAATTTGCATATGATCGCATGTTCTGTCATATGATCTCTATGCGCTTGAAGCGTCAGATCACTCAATATGACCCGAGGAATGGTGCTCAACTTGGGTTTGCAAACCCCATTAGTTCTTATGGAAGTAGGTTTTTCACTGCTACCTCCATTCTCCTCCTCCTTGTTTGTGTCCAGTTGATCTCCTTCTTGTTCCTGAAGTTCGTTTCTTCCCAAAGTTCCCTTGCTTCTTGCCTCTGAAACCCATTCCAGAGTTTTTCTAAAATGTTGCTTTCCTTTATCCTTGCTTCGATCTGTAACAACTTGACTGTAGGAGGGAGCCACACTCCCCCCTGCATGGTCCGCCATAATACCCAAACTCAAAACCCTACTGTCGACTCCAACCCTAGCTCCCAGTGTTCATCCAACAATCTCCCTCTTTCCGTATATAGGAGTCTTTTTCATTTCATAAAAAAAAAATTAATATGCCTATTTTTACTTACTTAATTTTATAGTTTTTTATTATTATTTTTTTTCCAAATTTTTTTATGGTTTAAGAGGTAATTTTTTAATACATTTTTTATGTTTTATTTTTGTCTATATATATATATATATATATATATATATTCTTTTTTAAGTAATCAACATTTAAAAAAAGAAAAATAAGAAAACCAAAAAAATTGTTAAGTAATCATGATTTCAAAAAAAAATGGACATAAAAAATTTATAAGTGTCAAAAAATGTAACATTTAAAAAAAATATCCACACTTAATACATTAAAAAAAATTAGTGTCAAAAATAAGTCGTCTTAAAAAAAAGTTGATGCTGCATCAACACGTTTAAAAATCAACATGAAAATCACTAACATTTAAAAACAAATATTTATATTTTATACATAAGAAAATTTAAAGTGTCAAAAATATGTTCCGAAAAAAAAAGTGTATTCTGCATCACCACTTATCAAAATTGGTTGACTTTTTTGCTACCTCAACGAAACGAGTAATCATATCAATTCCCATTTCAAAGTTTACATTGTTCTTCATGCAAAAGCAATGTGAGGGACATTAGTCTCCTACAAAAAGAGTCCTCAAATAACCTCTCGTTCCTTGTTGTTCTTATCTCTAAAAAACTCACACTAAGCAATACCTTCATGCTAGTTCTCATCATTATCCAACTCAGAAATTGGGTGTCCTTAACACTTTGGCTACCTGAGCCCTTAGGATTTTCGATGAGTGTAGCTTTGAAAAAGAAAAATACCATCTCCTAAAAGTTTTTGAAGACAATGGCTATAACAAATCCCTTAGTCTCAGGGCTTTCCAAAAAGCCATCAAAGGACCAAAGAAAAAGAAGGATCCCATTGATTTCATTAATTGTGTGCATCTTCCATTTATTCTCAGTACTTCTCACAAGATAGCTCACATTCTTAAGAAAAATAGTGTGCATACCACTTTTAAGCCTCTCAATGCCATCTGTAGCTCCCTTAGATCAATTAAAGACCATGTGGACCCTAAGGAATTAAAGGGTGTGTACTTAATCCCGTGTTCCTATGATGTGCCATACATTGGAGAAATTGGCTGCTTTATCCAGTATTTAATTCAAGAGAATGTCGCGGACATCAAACATAACAAATCCCACTCTTCTGCCTTAGCAGAGCATGCAGAAAAATCCAGACATCGCATTTGTATTAAAGATTCTAAAGTCATTGCCAAAATTGATCACTTCCATAACAAGAATTTTAGGGAAGTTATAGAAGTTGAGAAACATGCTAGCAATATGAATAGGGATGAGGGGTGGAAGATAAGAAAAAGCTAGATTCTAGCCCTGTCATCTTAGTTTCTTCATTTATTCTCCTTGCTCAATTTATTTGTTTTTTTTTTTTTTTTGTAATGCTTAGTAGGTCCATCTATTTTCTATTATATATATAAGGCAATTTACACCACACAGTTACCCAGTGGCCTCAACTCGCCCCAAGGGGAAACCGAGTTTGTTGGCCATCGATCGGCATTATACGCCATCCAAAAACATAACTTCTTCAGTCTTTCTAGCAGGGCTAGGTAGGTTTCAGTCTCATGACCACAAATAGTAAAACTATGACAACTGGCATATGCATCTGGAAATTTAAATGCTATCCACATAAACAAAAACAGGGTATAAGAAAACTAATCTTTCTTGACATTCTACTCCTCAGAGTCTGAGGCTATTGGGGCAGGATCATCAGTAGTTGCTTCTGGCATGCCAAAGAGCTCCATTATGCAAGGGATGTGATGGTCAATCCGATCCATCCTAATGTCTTGTTTGTGCAGCTGAAACATGATCTTCTCCATGTCTTTTTTGTAATTGGGAAGGCCTTGCATTGTAACTACCATCCCCACAGAAATTTGCTCCAGTGCTTTTCCTAGCAGACTTTTCATCAGGAAATACAGGTACAGGGTGTGCTTGAATTGTGTAATTTACCCTCTAGTGGTTCTTGGGTCAGGCACCATTGATCTCCAAACTTCTATTTCATCGTCCGGTTCTAGTTCATTCTTTACTTGGTCTTCCTAATCGTCGATCAACTTTTGGATGCCCTCATCGGTTTCCTCCTTGTATGTCGCAGCTGCCTTAGCTATGAACTTCTTGGCGGGGTTACGACCCTTGCTGCCTTCTACCCTATTTGATCGCTTGGTAACCCGAGGTTTCAGGCCCTTGTTGCTGTGGCCTCGACCACGTCTTGCTGGAGCCATACCCTGTCAAATTGTAACTTGTATACATTCCCTCATTGTTAGCTGCACTAAATCAATAATTTCAACACAATATAACTGCATTAACCATGCTTTACTGTCGTTCTTGGTTTGCGACAGGTAAAGGTATCTGATGCAGGAGCATTTAGACCTAGTCAACAATGTGATGGTATGATCATGTGTTGTGGCTAACAAAGGGTTGGAAGACAAGAGATTAATTAATTTTATTAATTTAAATGTATGAGAGTGTTTTATTTGTTGTAAAAATTTGAGAAAAAAAGGGTATAAGTAGCTGATTGATCCTCCCTGCATGGAGATCAGGCCAAGCAGTTAGATTATCTGGTTTGAATAGGATATGAGGGATTTGGAAGCTTAAATTAGCATTTGTTTGAGAAAAGAGTGGAGTGAAGAGATTCTTTTGGGAAGAATTGATCCGAATTGGATCCTAGAACACTCTCTACATTTCATAAACTCTTTAAAACCATGCCAAAAATTCAAAGCCTTAAAAGATCAAGCTTATTGGAGGAATCCTCATGATAGTTGCGAATGGAAATCAATGCAAATCAACGAGGGTCGTCGACCTATCGCGCAGAGCAGCGGACCATGGTAACGTGCACTGGAACCAACTGACAATTGCAGGGACGAATTTGGAGCAATGGAGGTAGTTTCCGATATGCGATTAGCGACAAGTCGCTAATGGCATATCACAGGGAAAACCTCTCAGTGAAGAGAAGCGCCGAGCACCCAGACCCGAAATATTATGAAATGCTGAAAAGTAAATGTTTTGGTTCCGTCAGGGGTGAGATTCCACAAAACCGACAGGATATCAGAAGGCCTTGAGGCGGTAACTAGTTTCAACCAAGTACCACCCGATGCCACACATCAATTGCCACACGTCCAGCGGAAGAGAGAGAAAACCGCTCACATCGGGCGGGTAACCATCGAGCTACTCAACCGCCCGATATGAGCGACAACCGTAGGATTTGGGGGGCCCAGATCAACGGCGGGGACACGTCCCGATGGGTGACCAGATTTGACGAGGTTATAGAGCAAGATCACATGGGATTTGAAGTCCGACATGGACGATGAGTTGGCAAAAGATTTAGTTTCACGGGCATTCTTGGAGCAAATGGAAATAACGATCATTCAAACATGTCTGAGAGAGCTGACACCCTCATCCGTTATAGAATAGGTGGCCACCTCCCTGTGAAGCGTTATGCAGTGACTGTAAACGCCGAAAGAAGGGATTTGGACGGACAGAGGCAGGGGAACCAGAAAGCCGGGAAGTGGAAATGAATAGTCAGAAAGCAGATTGGCTTTAAAGCCACGAACTGACAGAGAAAGAGTAGAGTTAGTTAGACGAAGAAAGCTGAGAGCAGAAAGAAGAAGCCGAGCTGACCTGCAAAAGCAAAGGCAACATCGAGCCAGACAGAGATAGAGAGAGTCAGAGAGTCTGTGTGCTCCAAGGAAGGCTTGAGAGGTTCAAGTGAACTCCTCTGTATATGCCTATCATGTGTGAGTCTCAGATTGGGCTCATACTACGGTGACCAATAGAGGTCGATTTTCAGTAAGGAGAGTCTGTGTACTCCAAAGACTTGGGGGATCCAAGTACAGTCCTATTGAATTGTATCTGCTGTGTGAGACTCAAATTGAGCTCACTGTTGTAAAAAACTCTGCTTTTGAAAACATAATAGAGAGGCCACCACTGAAGGCTGGACCGAGAGACGTAGCCCAGGAGTGTTGGGTGAACTCCTTATTAAACTTGTTGTGTTTACATGTTTGCCTATTATGTTTTCTTTAACTACTTCAGTGCCTGTGTATTTCGCAATCTTATCGATCCATTGCATAACATAGGCACATCCATGCACATGAGTCTGTAATACCTTAATTGTTTGTCTTAGATCAATTCCAGATCAAGTGGTATCAGAGCTCTAGGTTACTAAGGTTAGACAAGCTTGTGCTAGATTCTTTTGTTGAATGATAACTAGATCAAAGCTTAAATTAGGAGAAGGAGAGTTGGTCGAAGCTAACCCAGAAATCGGAAGAGTCTATCCTAAGAGGAAAATGTCAGAAGAAAGTCCCTTGGAATCAGACTCCCAGTTCATGGACAGTTTCATGACCATGAGAGCCATGGTAGAAGAAATGTATAGAGAATTTAAGAAAGGTAGAGGTGAAGAGTCATCAACCTCCAAACAAGATAAAGGAGTAGAAGAACCTCTTCTAGTTGCCCACCCAGAAGGCAAAGGAAAAGAAAAGAAGCCCTCTCCACCATCTCCCCCATCATCATCTTCCTCACACAAAGAAAGCCCTAAAAAGAAAAAGAAGAAATCTTCTTTGATTAAATTAGATGTGAAGTTTGATTTTATAGTTTATGACAGAGAATTGAATGCAGAAAAGCTAGATAACTGGATTAGACAAATTGATGTATATTGCAGAGTGTAGAACATCGATTCAGAAAGGAGAAAGATTCAGCTGGCTAGCCTACGCCTTGGAGGCATCAACCTGGTATGGTGGGAAGGCAGGACACAAGCTGATTTAAAGAAGCGTGGTAAAATTCTTTCTACCTGGAATGAATTTGTTTCTGCAATTAAAAACAATTCTATCCATTAGTTTATATGCAGCAAGCTATGATGAGTTGGCAAACTCTTTGCCAATTGAAAGGGAAAAGTGTACAAAGTTACACCCAAGAATTTAGGAAAAGAGCTTTGATTCTAGGCATTTCTTTAGACTCACCTGAAACTTTGCTGAAGTATATAGGTGGTCTACATAGTTATTTAAGACATACCATTCTCATGTTTAATCCCACTAGCATAGATGAGGTATCTGTTCAGGCTACACATCTAGAGGCTAGAGGTAAGAATGTGAACCCAAAAGTTGGGGGAACATCAAAACCCATTGCAAACAAGAAAAAGGAAAAGAGAAAACAGAAATGGAAAGAGAGGAAGGCAAATGTTGTACAAAGGACCAAACCTTCATGCACTCATTGCAAGAAGGATGGGCATGATGATGAACACTGTTGGATTCTGCATCTGGAGCTGAAACCCAAGAAGTACGATGGCAAAAAGAAGAAGACTGTTGCAGCTATTCAGAAGGATTTGGGGTCAGACTCAGGGGATGAAACAACAATCACAGCCACAGGTATAAAAGGTAAAAATTCTGAAGCATCTACTAGTAATTCTACACAATCTATTGATAACGAAGAAAATGAGAGGAAAAGACATGAGATTTTTCATATTAGAGTTATTTCCAAGCATCAAAAGATTGATACTTTGTTTGATAGTGGCTCACAAGTAAACTTAATTTCTAAAGCAATTGTAAAGAAACTGGGATTACTAACCACACCTCACAAAAAGCCATATCCATTAGGTTGGTTATGTGATAAAGCAAAGCTACAAGTGACTAGACAATGTAAACTTAGGTTTTCTTTTGGGTCAGCATTTGTAGATGAGGTTGAGTTAGATATTGTTCCCTTGGATATATGTGGAATTGTTTTAGGAATTCCTTACTTGTATGATAGAAAAGCCATTTTCTATAGAGCTGAAAACAAGTATCAACTCGTTAAAGATGGAATTGAATATACTGTAAGAGCTCATAAACTCAAGAATAATTACACTCTCATAAACTTAGGGTAGATGAAAAGAATTGTAAATTCATGCAAGCAATTTTTACTGATGGTTGTAAAGGAAAGGAAACCTGATAAAACCAATGTATTTGAAGGCTGTAATGCTAAACAACAAGCTGATTTAGAAAAAGTTGTTTCAAAATATGATATACTATTTCAAGAACCTAAAGGTCTGTGTTGGGTAGGTAAATCCCCTCTGCGGACAGAGGCGATCCCACTAGCCTAAAACAGAACTAGCCACAATCAAACCACGCTGCTACGCAAGTTCCTAGTTATGCAACAAAGGTGAATCAAGAAGACCAACCTGGAGTCCAACGCTGTGATTGAAGCAGAGTTGATATTCCCGCTCCCTCGCTCCAGCAGATCATAAACAACCACCTGCACATGCAAAGGAAGAGACAGATACCAACATAAAAGCTACCAAGGCATAACTATATTTCAGTCAGAAAGGAAATAAATCAACACATCACCATAATAGACAATGAGATTGGAACTATAATAGCAGTCACTCATTAATTAATAATAAACAGGAAAAGTTACAACCATGGTTCTGACGTCGAACCTCTCCTGGCTGGGCGAGTAACTATATGTGTCTTGAAATGCATCTCCTCTCCGGCAGCATAACCTCTCTAGCATTCACTAACATTACTCCAAGAACTCAAGAACTCAACATCTAGCACTCCATGACTAATGACTATCACTAGCTTGTCAATGCATAAGGACAAGCTTATATAGATGAAGAAGGAAGGAGGATACGATGAACCGGGACACCTATTGCGGATTAGCATTATCCCCAAAAGCCATTAAAGATGGAGATAGGATAGAGCTCGACATAAGACTGATTTTTTATCCTCAAAAAAGCTCCATGTAATGAAGGAAACAACAGCCGGACGTGCGTTAAGGCAAAAAGCATGACCAAACTTGGTTGGCGCGACTGCTGCTCTAAGACAGAGCGCCAATGGTCGCGCCCTCTTTTGAGGATCTCCATGATTGGCGCGGGTAAGACACTGTGGACTTGCGCCAATGGAAAAAGAGCATTTTTCAGGGATAATCTGGAGGAGGTGTCTTCAGGGAACATGAAGTACATACTCAGGGGAACATAATGCAAGTGTTTTTAGACTTTGTCACTTCTTATAACTCCCGGAATGAGTCCTCCAAGGTATGACAAGAGGAGTAACAGGGATGGTGACAAATTACTGTGTAACAGATGCCCCCTAAAGCATGAAGTCCGAGAGGTGGAGAGGGGTGAAATGATTTACAAGAACACACAAGAACACATATAGTTACTGCTGCTGAGGATCTGTATTAAGAGACATGACTAATAGTTCAATTACATGATGTACGTGGTATGGTCGCAGCCATCCATAAGAGAGTACATAAATAATCTAGATCCATAGTATGGACGCAGCCATCTGGTTAGGATCAATGAATTGACTCAGGCATGGTCGCAGCCATCCAGTGAATGAGTCAAGTATCAAGAATCACGCCTGGATTACAACAGACACAATCCAGGGTCTTGCGCTCCATCTCGACCCGAACAAGAGTACAAGTTCAAGCATGTGAATATATGAGCTGAAGTCGAACATGTATGAACATCGTATGATTACCAGTCAATAGTGGAAACTGTTAACAGACGCGAGAGGTACCACCAATAATGACAATGGCCCTCAAGGTACTATAGGTACAATCTACAGCGCGTGAATTAATGATCTGAAGTTGAACGCCCGTAGAATCATTCGATCGGAGGCCAATGATGAAGACCTCACATCGAACACGAAGAACCTGCCATTGAGGCATGCAGGTTCCAAGGCACCGGAAAAGAGTCTCTAGATCAACTTCCTGGATAATGAGTTGAAGTCGACAGGAAGTGACCTTGATCGAAGGTGAGCCATAATGTTTCCCACATCATCGACACGAGACAGAGATAATGTTGTGAATCAAGATTGTGCGAACTATCAGAGGGAGGTTGTTTCTTTGCAGAGGTCAACTTCTCTTGAACATATCGGCGGCACATTAACGGAATTGGCAGTATTTGACATCAATGTATCAAAGGTCATGATGACGAGGCAATGAGTGGATGAGAGGTCAAATAAGGTACCCAAGTCCATGGAAGCAAGTGAAAAATATGAGATGAGATATCCCCACCCTGGACACGAAAGCAAAAGTGCCATGTTCAAGAGCGACATACTGCCGTTATGGTAATAATTATGATTCAAAAATTTTCTTTCCCCCCCCCCCGCCATTTCTGGCGAGTACCCCAGTTATTTTTAACAAGCTTGATGGGGATAGCATATGCTTGTGTTGTGACAAAATCCGATGTCATTAAGTTTTAACGAGTCTGACAAAGGAAGAACTCGGCGTCTTTTCATGTTTAGAGAGTTTGAAAAGACAACAGAAAAGGAAACTCCAGGGATGTCCTTTTTCGTAAAGTTGTGTCTCTCGGGCCCGAAAAAGTATAAAATAATACCTGAAAGAACCACCCGATCATTACGATCGAGGAGTACTTTTCATAATTAGTGATTTCGACCTGAAAAAGTAAAAAAGTGGTCAAAACCACGTCATTTCGTAACCATTAACGAGTTTGAAACGACAAAAACCTGGTAATCTTTTTATGTTTTAACGGTCGACAAAAAGAACTTAAAACGACCGCCCCTTATTACCATTTATCGAGTCAAGAGGAGCGACTCAGCAATCTTTTCCTCTTTAAATGGTCAGAAAAGAGCTGAAAGCGGACCTCCATTTTTATTTTCTTTAACGAGTCAAAAAGGGAAAAATACTCGGCAATCTTTTCATATTTTACGAGTCAGAAAAGAGCGTAAAGGCAACTCGTCCTGAAGGAACGAATGGTATAAAGGATAGCAACTGGTTCCGGTAATGGTGGAACTTACTCGAAACATGTAAAGGTTAAGAGGTTGGCTAATAAAACCACTCATTGCTACGGTTCCTCAGGAAAGGAAAAACAACCAAGTGAAAGCATATGATCGGCCAAAGAGATGGTGGCGATGGAATGAAACAACCAAGGCTCATCTAGCAGAATTTAGCAGATAAAAGGCAATCACGGGATGTAAATCAGGTATGGGTTCATTTTTACACAAGCTTGAACCATGGAGAACTTTGCTTGTTAAAAAAAAAAATTGTTGCATGCCCCCAGCATGATAATGCAAAATCGAGATACATGCCCCCCAAGCTTCATGGCATTCACGGAGTGGATGGAATGAAGGTTTACTTGGAAAGACTCGATTTTGAAGGAGGATGCATGCCTCCGGGGGCCAGCTGCCGTCATCAGAATGACGGAGTGGAGGCTGGGGCATTTCCTGTGGAAATAAGACCATTTAGGAATGGTAGATGACTATATGTGAAGTGTGAACCGGGGAATGAAAGTTGGTCTACGACTTTGATTGTCCTTCCTTCATGCGGAAAACACATCACTCTGAAGAGTGAGGACACAATGGCACGTATGCGATAAATATAGTCTCGTCCAAGGAGTAAATTGTAATCTAACGGACCTTGGACTACCATGACTCCCATTTGAATAGTCTTCCCTTCTAACGTGATAGGTACATTGGGAAGAACTCCCAAAGGTCGAGTGATTTCTCGATGGAAACCTGTAAGGTTTCTCATCTCAGGCAGAAGCAGTGGGGAACCAAGTGCTTCCCAAGCTGTTGAAGAAAGGATACTCACAGGAGATCCCTCATCAATAATTGTACCAGCCATAACCATGCGGTAGACTTGGACTATAATTCGAAATGGTATGGAGGCTGGTAATCGAGGATTGACTAGTTGATCCCAATTGAAGGAAACAACTAGGTTGCTTGGAGGTGGGACTGGATAGACAGCCGGATATGATTCTGATGGAATTTCTTCCTGGTGCGAAGGAATGAGAGGGATGCTCACTTGATCATTAGAGTCTATGTTGATAAATAGAATTTGGACGGTGGGATCTTCATTCTTGGCAGTGATAACATCATCTGAGGAGGTAACTTCTGAAGGCAAAACCGGGTCACTTGTAAGCCGGACCTTTTGACTTTTGTCTGGTTTAGATTCAGGTGTAGGATCATCTAAGGATGGAACTTCTGTAGGCAAAACCGGGTCACTTGTAAGCTGGACCTTTTGAAAGACCGGGTCAACTGTAATCTGGGACTGTGGACTTTCGTTTGGTTTGGACTCAGGTAGTTCATCTTTGATGATAGAGTGGTGTGTAGATGATGAATATAAATCAACACTCGTTCCGACCAGGGACTGGTCTGGAGCAGGCGGAGCACAGGTAGGTTCAGGAAGAGAGAGTTGGACCAAAGAGGAATCATGTTTGATCACTTGGTTAGTGGAGAGATGATCTGCAGTTGCAAAAAGGCGCTGATATCCAGCGGGTAGTTGGGGTAAGGGAGCCGACAGACTTGCCAGAAGACGGGAAGCTTCATCCACAAGTGGACAAAGGCGAAGGAGATGATTACCTTCACAAAGTCGACAAGGGAAACGAACCCTCCCTTTTCTCTTACCAACTAGTAAGGTATCGTCGATCTGCGACGACAAGGGGCGAGTCGGGTCACGGGACCATATATCTAGGATCCTGGGAATACCAGGACAATCAGAAAGAAAATGGTCCTCCTTGCATAATCGACAAGGAGACTTAGCCTTCCGCGGAGGAGCAGAAGGTGGTTCCACTTCAGATATTTTCGTGGTAGATGCGACCCTTCCCTTAGGAGACTTCTTCTTTTTGGTCTTCTTCTTCTTCTTCTTAGCCACCTGGTTACTGAAATTCACGGTTTCACCAGGCGAAGTAGAAGATGAGGACGCAGCAATGGGCGAAGAAGGGAAGGGGTCCACCTTAGAATCAACATGGTGTTGTTCGGGTGGAGGAGGTGGTGGCGGAACAGGAGTCATCACACTTGAGACCACCGAGTTTGAAAACAACCATACGGGTAAACCGATGGTCAACCCAGGCAAAGACAATGTTGCGATATACTGAACACCGACATTTCCAACAGAAGGAAATGGACGAGGGTTCCCATCAGGAGGAACACCTTGGCCGGTGGGCGCCGGGAAGGCTGCCATTGAACGAGAAATAATCCTAGTCAGGCTAACGCAAACAAAATCTAATTGGGTAAATGTTATCGTGGCCAATAAATTTTAAGACACTGAACTTAACCTTTTCATTTTTTAAGAGTCGAGAAAAGGATAAAAGATGACTCTAGTCTCCTTCGAATATTTAATGAGCACGAAGTGACAAGACGCTCACAAGCACCTTTTCATTTAGGGAGTCCGAAAAGGATCAAAAGTGACTGCTCTGGAATTCTAGGTAGAGGGTGTGCCAAACTTTTCGCAAAACCACAGAATACTTTTTAGGGTACGGGTGGTCAATCTTCGTGAATGTTGTGTTCACTGCATTGCGAATCGTAGGGCGGCTGACACGGCTTCCTATGGATAAAGGCTTTATTCCTATAGGGGTCTCCCAATATATACTCGACGGTACGTGGGAGCACAGTCCGTATTGGCACCTATCGTTTCACCGTGGAGGAATCACCCAACCACTCGACGATAAACTACCAAGTTTAAAGACGTCGGAACACGTCTCTAACCTAGACCTCTAGAGTATTTGCGTTATGTTCCAATGTGTTGTTATGTTCATTGAGTTCATTTTAAAGTTTATCTTCGATTATGTTTCAGTTTTTTGGTCCTACCGTATGTGATATCTCAAAAACTTCTTAAATGCAAACTATATGCCAAAATTATACCATTTGATTCGATGAATTCTATCTACAGGAGGGTTGATGTCTTTTCACAAACGAAATGATCACTCAACAAACAACAAAGATCCTAATGCAGCTAATAACAAGAAATGAAATTTTTTCTTTTTCTTTTTAATAGCAACAAATAACAATAAATGCTAACTAATATGATGCAAAAGATTTTTTTGTTTTTCTTTCCTTTAAGATGGCATGATGCATTTAAACAAACCTTAAGAGATATGCACAATCCAAGTTCAGTCAATGAAATAGAACCAATTCTGAAACACAAAAATGAACCATGCAAGCAAGGAGAAACACAAAGACTTTCACTGAACCATGTACTCTAAGTTCGAATGAAATTAAGTGAAATCCAAAGAGGCTAGAAGTGAAGCACTCAGAGTATAGAAGATCAAGCTTTAACAAATCACTGGATAGGTGCAGAACACAACCAACAAGCTGACTGGATAATCAAAAGACCGAAACTTCCCACAGAAGGCTAGACATGCAAAGTCACTAGATGTTCTAGGGCTGAGACGAAAATCAATAGAAATGAGCAAACAGCTGAAGGATAAAGGCTAAAACCAGTCAAGCAGAGGTTCAACACACTTCCAGAGGCTGTAAGAGATATAAAAAGAGACTGAAAGAGCTTTCCACCCACACACAGGCAAAATTTACAGGGCTGGCGCGACTGTCAGCCTGAAACTTGCGCTACCACAGGATTGGCGCGAGTTGCTTTTGAGCAACATGCGCCAACTGGCGCGACTGTCAGAGTAATAACCGCGCCAATGAAGCTTGCCAGCTAGAAAAATAAATGATACGACCTCAGGTCGGGCTGACAGTGCTCAGATGGGTCAAACAGTAAAGAATAAACTCAAAACTGACTCAGAAAGCTCATTCACTCAAGCAAGCAGAAGAAAATTAACATGCAAGACAAAAATCAAATAGCTTCTCCCCAGCGGAGTCGCCAAATTGTTGGGTAGGTAAATCCCCTCTGCGGACAGAGGCGATCCCACTAGCCTAAAACAGAACTAGCCACAATCAAACCATGCTGCTACGCAAGTTCCTAGTTATGCATCAAAGGTGAATCAAGAAGACCAACCTGGAGTCCAACGCTGTGATTGAAGCAGAGTTGATATTCCCGCTCCCTCGCTCCAGCAGATCATAAATGACCACCTGCACATGCAAAGGAAGAGACAGATACCAACATAAAAGCTACCAAGGCATAACTATATTTCAGTCATAAAGGAAATAAATCAACACATCACCATAATAGACAATGAGATTGGAACTATAATAGCAGTCGCTCATTAATTAATAATAAACAGGAAAAGTTACAACCATGGTTCTGACGTCGAACCTCTCCTGGCTGGGCGAGTAACTATATGTGTCTTGCAATGCATCTCCTCTCCGGCAGCATAACCTCTCTAGCATTCACTAACATTACTCCAAGAACTCAAGAACTCAACATCTAGCACTCCATGACTAATGACTATCACTAGCTTGTCAATGCATAAGGACAATCTTATATAGATGAAGAAGGAAGGAGGATACGATGAACCGGGACACCTATTGTGGATTAGCATTATCCCCAAAAGCCATTAAAGATGGAGATAGGATAGAGCTCGACATAAGACTGATTTTTTATCCTCAAAAAAGCTCCATGTAATGAAGGAAACAACAGCCGGACGTGCTTTAAGGCAAAAAGCATGACCAAACTTGGTTGGCGCGACTGCTGCTCTAAGACAGAGCGCCAATGGTCGCGCCCTCTTTTGAGGATCTCCATGATTGGCGCGGGTAAGACACTGTGGACTTGCGCCAATGGAAAAAGAGCATTTTTCAGGGATAATCTGGAGGAGGTGTCTTCAGGGAACATGAAGTACATACTCAGGGGAACATAATGCAAGTGTTTTTAGACTTTGTCACTTCTTATAACTCCCGGAATGAGTCCTCCAAGGTATGACAAGAGGAGTAACAGGGATGGTGACAAATTACTGTGTAACAGTCTGCCACCCAAAAAGGAAATAGTACATGATATTAATTTGCAGCAAGATGCTCCATTGCCTAACATCAGAATGTACAAGTTGTCCGCTTTAGAGAATGCAAAAATAAAGAAGCAGGTACAGGAGCTGCTCGAGAAAGGGTTCATAAGACCTACCACATCACCTTGTGGGTCTCCAATTGTCTTGGTGAGAAAGAAATATGGCTCATGGAGAATGTGCATTGATTACCGAGCACTAAATAAGAAACGATCAAAAATCGTTATCCCCTTCCTCGCATAGATGATCTATTATATTAGTTGAAAGAAGTTGTTTACTTTTCCAAGTTGGACTTGCATAGTGGCTACCATCAAGTCAGAGTTGTAGAGCAAGATGCATGGAAGACTTCTTTCAAAACAAAGCAAGGATTGTATGAGTGGTTGGTTATGCCTTTTGGCTTAACTAATGCTCCTGCTACTTTCATGAGAGTAATGAATGATGTACTCAAGCCTTTTATTGATGATTTTGTCATTGTATATTTAGATGGCATTCTTATATTTAGTAAAACATGGGAAGAACATTTGAAGCATGTAAAGCAGACTCTAGATGTTTTGAAAAGAGAAAATCTTTGTGTTAAGCTATCAAAATGTGAATTTGGCAAAACATCTTTGAATTATTTGGGTCATATTGTAGGGGGTGGTGAATTGAAGATAGATCCCTCTAAGGTTGCAGTCATTGTAAACTGGCCTAAACCCAAATCTGCTACAAAAGTTAGAAGCTTCCTAGGAGCAGCACAGTATTGGAGAAAGTTTATTTCTAACTTCTCCTTGATTGCAGCTCCCTTACATGCTTTAACATGATTGAACAAGGTGTTTCAGTGGGGAGGAAAATAGCGAAAGCCTTTGACACCTAAAAGAAAATATTAGTACAGCACCAGTACTAGCACTGCCCGATCTTCAAAGACCCATTGAGAATGAAACATATGCCAGTGACTATGCCATGGGAGCAGTGTTGATGCAGCATGGTAAACCCATATGTTATCATTCTGAGACATTTAATTCTATAGTAGTTAATTATCACACATATGATAAAGAATTGTATGCATTATACAGAGTGTGAAAAATTGGAAACATTACCTAATGGGCAAAGACACAGTTACACATACTGATCATCAACCACTTCAATATTTGCACTCACAAACTAAGTTGCAGCAATCAAGACACTATAGGTGGATGGGTTTTCTACAACAGTTTCATCTTGTCATCAGATATAAAAAGGGCATACACAATAAAGTTGCAGATAGGTTGTCCAGACCAATCATAAATGCATCTACTATACTTAAGCATAGTTCAGTATTGCATGAAAGCTACATTGAACAATATGCTCAAGATATAGATTATAAAGATGTATATGCAACTTTAAGTCATGGCAAACAAGTAGAAGAATTGGATTATCATGTTAAGGACCAACTCTTGCATCATTTTGGAAAGTTATGCATTCCTTAAACCGAAAGAGTAAAGATAATTCAAGAAGCACACACTTCTCTAATATTAGGTCAGTTTGGTGTAAGTAAAACAGTTGCACAACTGCAAAGATTTTGTTATTGGCCAAAAATGAATGAGACAGTTTCTAGATATGTAAGAGGGTGTACTATGTGTGCTAAAAGCAAGCCCAACAATAGAAAACTAGGCTTGTACACTCCATTACCAGTTCCTTCTCATCCTTGGGAAAGTATTTCCATGGACTTTGTTGGGGGACTGCCTAAATCTAGAAAAGGTCATGACTATTTATATGTTATTGTGGATAGGTTCAGCAAAATGTGTATTTTAATACCTTGTAACAAACAGATTACAGCTGAACAAACAAAAAAGTTGTTCTTTCAGCATGTATGGGTTCATTTTGGATTACCCACTTCCATTGTATCCGATCAAGATACCCGATTTGTTGGGAAATTTTGGTTGAGTCTGTGGGAATTGATGGACACCAGACTGAAGAAGAGCACAACTTTTCATCCGCAAACAGATGGCCAAACAGAGGTGGTCAATAGGACAGTGATCCAGTTGCTCAGAGGCTATTGCAACAAGCATCCCAAGCTTTAGGATGAACATTTGTGTTATGTGCAACATGATTACAACCGTGCTAAACATTCTTCTACACAGAGATCTCCTTTTGACACCTATTTTGGTTTCATACCAAGGTCTCCCTTGGATTTTGTCTTTGGTGAAGACATAGAGGTTGATGGACATAGTGATGTGGACAAGGCGAGCAAGTTCATTGAACAAATCTAAGAGATTCACCAGGCGGTACAGGAACAACTGGAAAAGAGCCAAGCCAAGTACAAGGAAAGGCATGATAAGCATCAGATTAAGCATAGTTTTCACGTTGGTGATCAAGTCTAGCTATATATCAGCAAGGACAGAATGCAAGGTGAAGGCAAGAAGCTGAAGCCAATAAGGTATGGACCTTTCAAGATACTTGAGAAAATTGGTGAGAATACTTTTCGCCTTGATTTGCCAGCTTACGTGCATATCTATTCAGTAGTTAATGCAGAAAGCTTGAGACCGTTTGAACCTTCATTGATCGAAGATCCCGAAGAGTAGAGTCGGTTGCTTTCTATTGATGATCTGTTGCCTGAATATCTCAATGAGTTGCAGGAAGATATAGTTCTGGACAATAAGGTGAGAACTATTCGTAGAGGGGATGTTGAGTACCTCGGGATTGGACTCAAAGGTTCGAAACCAAGCAGTGCAAGATGGACAGGAATTGAGCAAGTAAGGAAACTGTATCCTAATTTAATTGATGCTTAAAAAAACCGAATTTTTGGTGGTCCAAAAGCTTTTTCAGTGGGAAGGCTGTGATTCGAATTGGATCTTAGAACACTCTCTAAGTTTAATAAACTCTTTAAAACCATGCCAAAAATTTAAAGCCTTAAAAGATCAATCTTATCGGAGGAATCCTCACGACATTTGCGAATGGCGATTAGTATGGATCAACAAAGGCTGTCAATCTAGCGCGCAGAGCGACGAACCATGGTAATCCGCATTGGCACCAACCAGAAATTGCAGGGATGAATTTGGAGCAATGGAGGTAGTTTCCGATATGCGATCACAGGGAAAACTTCTCAGTGAAGAGAAGCCCTGAGCACCCGGACCCGAAATACTATGAAATGCGGAAAAGTAAATGTTTTGGTTCCATCAGGGGCGGGATTCCACAAAACTGGCAGGATATCGGAAGGGCTCGAGGCGGTAAGTGGTTTCAACCAAGTCCCGCCCAATGCCACACATCGATTGCCATGAGTCCAGCGAAAGAGAGAGAAAACTGCTCACATCGGGCGAGTAACCATCGAGCTACTCAACCGCCCGATATGAGCGACAACTGTAGGATTTGGGGGGCCCAGATCAACGGCGGGGATGCGTCCCGATGGGTGACTAGATTTGACGAGGTTATAGAGCAAGATCACATGGGATTTGAAGTCCGACATGGACAATGAGTTGGCAAAAGATTCGGTTTCACTAGCATTCTTAGAGCAAATGGAAATAACGACCGTTCAAACATGTTCGAAAGAGTTGACACCCTCATCCATTATAGAATAGGTGGCCACCTCCTTGTGAAGCGTTATGCAGTGACTGTAAACACAGAAAGAAGGGATTCAGACGGATAGAGGCAAGGGAACTAGAAAGCTGGGAAGCGAAAACGAACAGTCAGAAAGCAGATTGGCTTTAAAGCCACGAACTGACAAAGAAAGAGTAGAGTTAGTTAGAAGAAGAATGCTGAGAGTAGAAAGAAGAAGCCGAGATGACCTGCAAAAGCAAAGACAGCATCGAGCTAGACAGAGACAGAGAGAGTCAGAGAGTCTGTGTGCTCTAGAGAAGGCTTGAGAGGTTCAAGCGAACTCCTCTGTATATGCCTGTCATGTGTGAGTCTCAGATTGGGCTCATACTACGGTGACCAATAGAGGTCGAGTTTCAATAAGGAGAGTCTGTGTACTCCAAAGACTTGGGGGATCCAAGTACAGTCCTATTGAAATGTATCTATTGTGTGAGACTCAAATTGAGCTCACTGTTGTAAAAAACTCTGCTTTTGAAAACATAATAGATAGGCCACCACTGAAGGCTGGACCGGGAGACGTAGTCCAGGAGTGTTGGGTGAACTCCTTATTAAACTTGTTGTGTTTACATGTTTGCCTGTTATGTTTTCTCTAACTGCTTTAGTTCCTATGTATTTCGCAATCTTATCGATCCGTTGCATAAAATAACATAGGCACATCCATGCACATGAGTCTGTAATACCTTAATTGTTTGTCTTAGATCAATTCCATATCAAGAATGAGAGATTTCTAGTTCTGAACTAAATGGAGTCATGAATCCGCATTTTGTATAATTTGTAATCTTTTAGAATGAGTGAGGGGGTTAGATTTAGATGGAAAGATATTATGATGGATGAGCGAGGGCAGAACTAAAACAGTCGAGTGTGACTGTTTCTTCTGTAAATATTTATTAATATGAATATAGTGTGGATTTTGTATTTCTTTGTGTAATTTAGTATTGAGTGTGTTTATAACTTTTAGTCTCTGGATTGAGGATCTAAGAATTATTGTGTTCGTTGATGCTCATAATATAGGATAAGAGTATGTGTTCTCTATATAACACAGAAAATTGGTTGATGTGGATTATCCCTACCATATTAGCAGATAGAGATTGAATGAAGGAATGAATCATCATTAATCACAAGTTTGATTAATGATTATCTGTTTGTGAGAAGATCGTAAGTGTTCTCTAATGAATGTGCATGCAGTTTAATACAAGAAACAGACTCGAAACATCAAAAGACATAGTTGATTGATAATTTGTGAAGAAACCCCAAAATAAGTCAAGACCGTCCATTGGCTGACAAATCCGATGGTGATCAGCAATTGTGGGGGTAGTAGTGTACATATTTCTTGATTGTGGCTAAAGCCCCGCACTCGCTCCTAGTCGTCGATCTCATATTCAGACTCTTAGGTCACAGTTGATTACGGGGGTTAAGCCCGTTTTTAAACCATGTGCTAGTTGAAGTCCCGCAAACCATAGATTTGATGGCCTCTTATATCCAATGGATATTGCATCATAAAGTGATCAAACTTTAATTTTAAAAACAGACCCGAAAATCTATACATCAAGGATTTATATTCCTTATCAGCTCTATAAGAGTGGTCAAAGTCGGTGGAAAAGTCAGACCCGATATGTTATCAAAAAAGGTTAAATCTATTTGAGATCCGGTCGGATACGGTCGAAGTGGGACCAGACTCATTGACAAGTTATGTCTTTATTTTTCGTTGATCGGGTGTATAGTCGGGTTTTCTATTGTTTTGGGTTCCGATAATTTGATGGGGGTTTATTAAGTTAAGTGAACAAGGATTTAGTTAGTTTTTATTCCGAATTTATGAAAGGGTGTAACCTTGCTTCACTTTGGAGTTTATGTGGGCATAACTCATAGGTCCACATGGGATTTTTGAAGGATGTCAATTACCTGGTACCATCAATTTTTTGTATCAGAGCATAAAAGGATTTTGCATAGAAGTATAGTAATGTTAAAGATTGGAGATATCTGCATGTTAGAACAATCAAAGCAAAATCAGAGCTCAAAATAATTTAATGCAAAGGACACTGAGATCAGAACAGGGAAAAGGTGAATCCTCTGTCAGCAGAGAGATTTGTTTGGATGTTTGGAGAACAACAAGGGAGTGAAAATTTCCTTTCAAACAAATGAAATTTCCATGTAAATTGATTGAATGATTGGTTTGATTTGAAAGCAAAATTGAAGTAGAAGGTTTTGAATTTAAAGTCAAATAGAAGAGTGGATTGCTATGACTGAAATCATTTAAATGATTTGAAAAATTTTAATGATTAAGGATTGCTTAAAGTATTGTTGAAGACAATGATATTGATGGTTGAAAGAACAAAGATTGGGTTTAATAGATCTGAAAGAAGAACCACTACAAGGAATGAATTTTGGAATTTGTAGAAGCAAGACAGGATTTGCTTACAACAGATTATTAGAAGGAATTTGTAGTGTATCCTGAATTTGTAAATATAGGTGAAATTAAAATTGAATCTTAATCGTAAGATGAAGAATAGTTGCTGACTGTATGGAGTCTTTTGAATGGAGAAGTTTAAATGAAATAGTGAACAGATGAATCATTTCGCAAAGATTTAACTGATGGAATGAGAATTAGTTTTAAGACATCTTTGAAGGAAAATTTGCAGGTTTGAAAGGTACTTTGATGTATCTTGAGATAAGATTGTACAGATCAATGGAAGCAACAAAATTTCTGGAAGGTAGAATGAATTGTATCAGCATCATAGCACATGAGCTATGCTAAAGAAGATGAAGCAAGAAGAACTCTCATATGAGTAAAGGTGACAGTACCAACAGTAAATGAAATTACTGAATGAAAGAAGGAAGTGAGCAATTGAAGATGCAACAGCCTAGAGCAAGGACTGTTAAAGAGAAGCTGAGAACAACTTCCAGCTGTGATTGGGTAGAAGTTGTTGAGGCAACTCCACAATTGTGATTGTGGGTAGAGTTGTCTTAAAGATAACAATTCCAGCAAGAGGAGTGTTGGGTAGAATTGCTAGTTAGTGAAAGGTTTGAGGAAAGAACCAACAGATGCCAAAAGGCTAAACTCAGAAAAGTTTGGTGAGGCATGAAGGAGACTTATAACAGATGAAAGAAAGGGCTAGTTGCAGCTCACTAGTGAACAAGGAACTTTCACCAGAGGAAGAAATGGAATTGATTATTGATAGTCATAATAGGGGTACAGAGGAAAGTCACAGATAGAGAAAAAAGAGTGCCAAAGCAGTTGGACTCAAAAGAATGAGTAAAGAAGAAATGGACATAGAGTTGGCTGAGATGAAGGCAGAACTCAGTCATTTGAATAAGTTGGTACATAAAAGAATCAGAGAAGATTTGGAACGAGGAATTTATGTGGGGAAAAGAGTTAAGTGGCATGTCAGAGAATTGTTTGCTGAGAAATTAATGCTTCAAAAAGTTGAGGATGAAGGAGTAGAATACATTTGTGAACCAGAGAAAGGACCTCTCCTTGTGGAAGGAGACAGTGATGACAGTGATGATAGTGATGAAGAGATGATCTATAGAGATTAACATGAAAGAAAGGTGCTGGTAGCATCTTCACAGGCAAGAAAATCTCATAATTTCGGGATTAATTATTTGTGTGAATGTAAAGTTGTAGGTATGCATCCAAATGAAATTGATTCTGTGAAAGAGGCAGAGACAAGAAAAACAGAAAAGGAGATGCAAGAAGACTTTCAAGACTTCGATTGGTGGAGAAAATTAAAAGGTATGAATAAATGGTTGTGTCTTCTCTTAGTGAAAACTTATTGGATCATGTTAGAAGGAATATTAACATGGATAGAAAACCAATGGAAAATGGACAGAGGGAGAGAAGCTAATGCATTGCAGGGTTGTGAAGTGAAGAGAAGCGAAGCTGACACAGAGAACTCAACTGAAGAAGTTAAGTCAAGGAAATATTTGAAAGATCAAAGTCTTATCATAGAAGAGAAGGAGACATTGTTGTCTTATTTGGATAAATTAAGTGCTGGAGAAAATTGTGAAGGACAGGGGGATGTTATGCAGACTTATGATGAAATTGTTAAGCAAAGTCAAGAAGCTGCAGTCCTAGAAGTTTTCTTTGATGAAAAGGAAATCAAAGATGTTGAGGAAGAATTTCTCAATAACTTAGTGAACTATCCGAATAGTTCAAAGGAGCATGAAGGTTTGGTCAATGAGAGTTCATATGAAGAGCCTTGTATTTTTGAAACTGACGTGATGTGTATATTTTCAGGTTTGACAGGTGATGGACAACAATTGGACAATGTGCTTATGCATGTCGATGAAGAAGTGAAACTGTTTGAGGAAATAGTTGAAATAGAAGGATATTTTGAGCATGTATTTAATATTGTTGAGAATGATGGTATTCATAGGTAAATTGTCATGATTAAGGAAGTTGAAGACAAACAAATGGAAATTTGTGATGATAACCAGAATGAAGTATCTTCAGTAGAAAATCCAGATAGTGTGGAAAATGTGAAGCAATGCATGATGATGTTGACAAATACATAAGTTCAGGAATTCTATGATTTTAAAGTGGATTATTTTTATGAATCTGTAAACCATGAAGAAGCTTTAGAAAACCAGAATTTTGTTTTTGTGGATCACTAGTGAAAGGATACTTCACAATGATATATTTCAGGAGATTTTAATTCTTGAATTGTTGAATGGCATTTTTGTGTCCAAACATGGAATATTTTGTAATGAACAGGAAAGTGCTCAAATGAAATTTATTGATAGTTTTATAAATTTTGCAGAGGATCAGTATAAGGACTTGATGGCAGAGTTATTTGTGGAGACAGAAATCCATAGTAACTATAAATCTGATAATTGTCGCAGAAATTCAGTTTTATATAGGAAAGAGGAGTCATATGCAAATGATATGCTTATTGGAGATGAGGGAAGATTAAAATTACTTGAAAAGTTATTAGATGAACCTGATAAGATAAAGGGAAAGATTATCTTTAATGATAATGAAAGGGAAGCTGTAGAGTACAAGCAACAGTTTGTAAATGACAGAGGTGAAGAAGAACTGGACAGAAATTTCATAATTTCTATGGTAAGGGAGGATGTACATCAGACAGATGTCAGTGGAGTTCAGCTAAGAAAAAACTGTAAAGAGGAAGTTGAGAAAGTGTGGAAGATGAAGTCAGTTAAGAAGAAAGACAACAAGGAAGAGAAATTAACAAAATAAATTTGTATTAGCAAGGAAAGTGGACAACAACAACATAAGATTTGGAATCCTGGAAGAACAGAAGTGACGGTGGTAGAAGAAATGAATCAACAGCATGATGAAAGTGATAACCAGTTACAAAGTAAAGTTTGGCATACTGGATGATCAACAGAAGAAACACATGACAAGGAGGTCATGAAAAAACTTTGAGAGTTTGATGCAGGAGCATTTAGACCTAGTCAGTGTGATGGTATGATCACATGTTGTGGCTAACAAAGGGTTGGAAGACAAGAGATTAATTAATTTTAATAATTTAAATGTATGAGAGTGTTTTATTTGTTGTAAAAATCTAAGCAGAAATGGGTATAAGTAGCTGATTGATCCTCCCTGCGTGGAGATCAGGCCAAGAAATTAGATTATCTAGTTTGAATAGGATATGAGGGATTTGAAAGTTTATTAGCATTTTTTTGAGAAAAGAGTGGAGTGAAGAGATTCTTTAAGGAAGAATGAGAGATTTATAGATCTGAACTAAATGGGTTCATGAATCTGCGTTTTGTATAAATTGTAATCTTTTAGAATGAGGGGAGGGGGTTAGGTTCAAATGGAAAGATAGGATGGATGAGTAAGGGCAGAACTGAAACAGTCGAGTGCGACTATTTCTTCTGTAAATATTTATCAATATGAATACAATGTGGATTGTGTATTTCTTTGTGTAATTTAGTATTGAGTGTGTTTATAACTTTTAGTCTCTGGATTGAGGATCTGAGAATTACTGTGTTCGTTGATGCTCAGAATATAGGATAAGAGTGTGTGTTTTGTATATAACACAGAAAACTGGTTGATGTGGATTATCCCTACCAGATTAGCAGACAGATATTGAATGAAGGAATGAATCATCATTGATCACAGGTTTGATCAATGATGATCTATTTGTGAGAAGATCATAAGTGTTCTCTAATGAATGTGCATGCAGTTTAATACAGGAAATAGACCCGAAACATCAAAAGACTGAGTTGACTGATAATTTGTGAAGAAACCCCAAAATAAGTCAGGACCGTCCGTTGGCTAGTAGATCCGACGGTGATCAACAATTGCGGGGGTAGGAGTGTACGGATTTCTTGATCGTGGCTGAAGCCCCGCACTCGCTCCTAGCCGTCGATCTCATATTCAAACTCTTAGGTCATAGTTGATTGCAGGGGTTAAGCTCGCTTTTAAATCATGTGCTAGTTGAAGTCCCACAAACCATAGATTTGATGGCCTCTTATATCCAATGGATATCATGTCATAGAGTGATCGAACTTTAATTTAAAAAACGAACCCAAAAATCTATACATCAAGGATTTATATTCCTTATTGGCTCTGTAAGAGTGGTCAAAGTTAGTGGAAAAGTCGGACCCAATATGTTATCAACGTCGGTTAAATCTATTTGAGATTTGGTCGGATTCGATCGAAGTGGGACCGGGCTCATTGACAGGTTATGTCTTTGTTTTTCATTGATCGGGTGTATAGTCAGGTTTTCTATTGTTTTGGGTTATGATAATTTGATGGGGGTTTATTAAGTTAAGTGAACAGGGATTTAATTAGTTTTAATTCTGAAATTATGAAAGGGTGTAACCTTGCTTCACTTTGGAGGTTATGTGGACATAATTCATAGGTCCACATGGGATTTTTAAAGGATGTCAGTTACTTGGAAGCATCAATATCGATGTGCCCATAGGTGGCCAGTGGAAGTGGGATGAGAGCAGGGTTCCCCTGGTTTGTTTCCATGCTTCTCGCCCTTGCTACTATTAGGGAATTGGTTACCCCCATGTAGCCATAAACTGGCTCTCAGCCCCGTCTGGAGCCAGGTGTTTCTAATGCTATCATGCCCGCAAAGCCTTGCCTCTGCCGACGATGTCCTGGCCACTTTCTGCTTGCCTCTCTGCCTCTCAGGCTAGCCAAGATCTCTACCTACTCCTGTATGGTTATGCATTGCCATTTGCTTAGGTTCGCTCAACCCATATCTCGCCCTGCTTGCATCCCATCTCCCTGCCTACAACACTCCCTTTCCATTCTCAACTATTCATAATCGCCCAAGCGAGGCTTGCCCATTAACCCCTATGCCCTCTGGTTGGTCATTCGGGTCAGGGCAGGATTTTACGCTTCGCTCAATATCCATCATCCCATAGCCCCAACCTTTGCCTGAAAGCAAAATTAAGGTAGCGCAAAGCCGAGCCAAAGCTCCCCCTTGCCTTCCTTGGTTCCTCCCTACCGGGGTTAAGCCTCGTTGGGGTGGCCTCACGCCTCTCCCTCCTCCCCAGTAGCTCTCCCACCACCTCATGGAATTTCCCCCAAAACCCATCCAGAACTTATGAATTGAACAAGGCTAGGACCAATCTACATACCTGAGAGCTGACGCTTGCTCGCAGACTTGTTTGCTTCGCCTCCCTCCCGCTCTGCAGCTCCTGCCTTCACCGCTATACCCTTCACCTCCATTGCACGTCGAATAACTCTTCCCACTCCACCACCTTCCCTTAAGTCCCCCTCTGCCACCTTGCCAACCCACCTCCCATGCATTCAAGGCAGAGGACATTGCACTCCCTGCCTTGAGCATGTGGGGTGCGACTGCAATAAATTATATTGTACCATCCATGTAAACTCGGGCCTGGCGCCTCTGACACCGCACTCATCTCGATCGGGAGAATTTATTTGTTTATTTATTATTATTATTTAAGTTGGTTTAACTTTTTTCCTAATTTATTTTATTTCTATTAATTAATAACTTTTTACTTGATTTTATTATGTTATTTCCATTTATTAATACAATTGTAGATTTTTCTTATTATTTTTTCTCTGTCTTTTATTTGATTTATATTATCAATTCAATATATATATGATAAATTATTTTTGAAATTTACTTTGATTCATTGAATTAGTCAATATATTCTATGAATTATTTTAAATATATTTTTATTTTTATTTTATTTTATTTTACTCTATTTTATTTTTCATTTTTTCCTTTATTCATTTTGGATTTCAATATATTGATTATTATAGGGTATTTCAAATTATTTTTATCTATTTATTTATTTATTCACGTATTTTTTTTTTATTTTTTAAGGTTTTCTTTCCATATATTCCATTGTAATTTTCAGTTTCTTTTTAAGTTATTATTCCTATATTATTTTTGACTAATTTTTTTATTATTTTTACTTTTATTTATATTTATTTATATTTATTATATTATATTTTCTAACATTTCAATCAATATATATATATATAAACGTTTATCAATTAGTTAATTTCTTTGACCCTTTGTTGCATTTGACTTTCCAACATATCATTATGTTTTTTCTTAGAATTCTCTAGAGCATCTCGACACTATTTAGTTTATGTTAGATCATGTCCTCCATCCATGTCTTGATGATGAACCACAATTGAGGGTTCGAAACATTGACACCAATAAACACATGTGATTAATTTGAAAAAGCTTTCCTCTGATCATTATGAATCACAAACATTCAAATTCAATAACTTAAAGAAAACTCAAGATTATAGACTAAAGTACACCAAGGTTGATGACTTCAATCTTATTGAACACTCTAATTCAAACTTTGAGGGGGACAAGGAAAATGGAGTATCAACTTTAGGACATCTCATGAGTCCATGCTTAACATTTGTCTCTTAGAGGTCATACAAATAATCATTTTTGATAGATTCCACAACCGAGGCAAAGTATGTGGCAGCAATAGAAGCAACAAAGGAAATTGTGTGGCTCAAGAAAATACTTACAGACTTGCATGAGAAACAAGAGAACTACATTCCTCTACTTGTCGACAATACTCTCGCAATCAATTTGGTCAAGAATCCTAGATTCCATAATTGAACCAAACACATTAACACTAAGTATCATTTGATTCGATGCCATGTAGAGGCCAAAACTATTCCTTTAAAGCATTGATCCATGACTGAGCCAATTGTAGACATCTTCACGAAAGCACTTGGAATTTTTTTTTTTGAAAAGTTCATAGTGATGCTTGGGCTCACAAACACCCCTTCAAATTAAGGGGGGAATGTTAGACACCTTAAGCCTCTAAGATTATGGTAAAGAGTAATTGGTTGTAAATATGTAACTAACAATTCATTGGGAAAACTAACAAACGATGTAGTTGGAGAACTATTTCTCCTTGAAATAAATTTGCATCTCTAATTAATGAATAATGTTGGAGCTTTTTGCACACCTCAACACTTATGTAGGAGTAAAACTATATGTGTAGACTTACTAGTGGTTACTACCCACCAAAATTTATGCAAGTCCTTACCCTACAATCAATTAATTTATCCACTTCACATCTCATTTATGCCAAAGCAAATCTTTAGATTTGATTTGTCAATTGACTATTATTAATTTAGCATTGAGTGATATAAACTATAATATTATATGCAATTTTTTCCAAAACATAATTTCAAACTTGAATAACAGAAATAAAATAACTTCCAACACACTTGTTATCTTCTAAAAGCACTGAAGTAAATTGATGTTTAATAAGCATTGCAATTGTGTGATAATGCTCGTATAGAAATGAAAGAAGATGCTATGCCTTGGATGCAATTGTGTGATAATGCTCGTATAGAAATGAAAGAAGATGCTATGCCTTGGATGTTAAATAATATTAGGGAAAATGATAATATTAATGAGATTTCAAAATCAAATCACTATTTAACTCTAAAATGCTCATCTAACGTTATGGATATCTCAGGATCAAATCACCATTTAACCCTACAAAGCCCATGGAGCACGATACTAAATCGAAAGGCGCTATATTGCAGCTAGGCCTGCAACATAGAATGGAATTGTCAAACACGAACTTGTCATGATTTAGAAAATGGTCCTATTGGCGTGGTACATGAAATTGTGCCAGTAGTATATACAATCACAACAAGAGCATCCATGTGTGGAATTGCTTTTGGACGTAATGTAGCATTCTGTTCTTTTTACTATCAATGG
This sequence comes from Pinus tabuliformis, assembly GCA_031772625.1. Lineage (NCBI taxonomy): Eukaryota > Viridiplantae > Streptophyta > Pinopsida > Pinales > Pinaceae > Pinus > Pinus tabuliformis. The sequence continues at coordinate 738,581,387 of CM062817.1, forward strand.
CAACGGCACAAGCAGTATGGAAGTATAAGAAGCAGCAGATTGCTGTGTTAGTTGGACACAGGTATCTGCAACCCTTTCACCACTTCAAATGGACTTCAACTTCCACATTCCTCACTTTCACCAAAAATACACATTACGAGTTACTAAGCAATGCAAATGCAGGAATTTTCAGCTCTACCTCACACGGAGATGCCAGAAATCCCGAGGAGTTGTTTCACTTTTCATCAGCCTATGCCTCTCTCTTGCAGAGCTGTACAAACCCCAAAACGCTACCAGAGGTTAAGCTGGTTCATGCCCACATAGTCCAAACAGGATTTAAACCTCGCGTGTCGTTAGTAACTGGCCTTCTGGTTGCGTATGTTAAGTGCAAGAGTTTGGTTGATGCAAAGCATGTTCTGGACGAAATGCCTGACAGAAATGTGGTTTCATGGACGGCAATGCTTTCAGCCTACGCCAAGCATGGCCATGATGAAGAGGCTTTGACACTTTTTGCCCAAATGCTGCAATCAGGCCTTCAACCAGATGAGTTCACTTTAACCAGCATCCTTCCAACATGCGCTAACTTGGGAGCTCTGCAACATGGCAAGGAGATCCATGAACACATTATTAGAAGTGGAATCCAGTCAGATATGTTCGTGAGTAATGCGCTTGTAAATATGTATGTCAAATTTAGGAGTATGGATTGTGCATGGCAAGTGTTCGACAAAATGATTGAAAAGAATTTGGTGTCATGGAATGTTATGATTGCAGGATATGTACAGAATGGGGATTTTGATCTGGCTCTCAAACTCTTTAAACAGATTCAGTTGGCAGGTGTGAAGCCGAACAATATCACCTTTGCTAGCGTGCTACCGGCATGTGCTGGTTTGGCAGATCCCAAAGAGGGTAAGGAAGTTCATGAATGCATAATTAAAAGTGGCTGTGAGTCTGATGTTTTTGTGGGAAGTGCCCTTGTAGACATGTATGCCAAATGTGGAAGCTTAGAAGATGCACGGAAAGTGTTTGATGCAATTCCTGATCGTAATGGGGTTTCTTGGACCACAATGATGTTGGGATATGCACAGAATGGAGACGTTGATGAAACCCTGAAGCTTTTCGAGAAAATACCTCAACAAGACGTGGTTTCATGGAGTGCAATGATTGCATTATGTGCACAAAATGGGTGTTTTGACAAGGCACTGAATCTCTTTCTGGAAATGAAACAAGCAGGTGTGATGCCAAATTCCGTTACATTCTCTAGTGTTCTACCAGCGTGTACAAACTTGGCAGCCTGTCAACAAGGTAAGGAGATTCATGCAGATATTATAAGAAGTGGGTTTCAATGTGATGTCTTTGTGGGGAGTGCCCTCGTGGACATGTACGCTAAATCTGGATGCATAGAAGATGCACGAAAAGTGTTTGACAAAATCCCAGAGCATAATGTGGTTTCATGGAATGCAATGGTTGCAGGGTATGCACATAATAGACTTGTCAATGAAGCCCTGAAGCTATTTCAGGAAATGCCTGAACGAAATGTGTTCTCTTGGAATGCAATGATTGTAGGATATTCGCTAGATGGGCATGTTGATGAGGCATTTAAGATCTTTCAGGAAATGCCTGAACAAGATGCTGTCTCATGGAATGTGATGATTGACGGATATGTTGAGAATGGAAATATTGAGAAGGCCCTGCATCTCTTCTCGAAAATGCCAGGAAAAAGTGTGGTCTCATGGAGTGCAACAATTGCAACATGTGCGCAAAATGGGTATTTCCATGAAGCTTTAAAACTTTTTCAAGAAATGCAACAGACAGGCATAAAACCAAACACAGTCACTTTTGCTAGCGTTCTTCCTGCATGTGCCAACTCGGCAGCTCTACGACATGGTAAGGAGGTCCATGAAGATACAATTAGAGGTGGAATTCAGTCAAATGTTTTTGTAAGTAGTGCACTTATAGATATGTATGCCAAATGTGGGAGAATAGAGGATGCACACAGAGTATTTGACAAAATGCCTAAAAAGAATACAGTTTCATGGAATGCTATGATTGCAGCATATGCTATGCATGGATGTGGCAAAGAGGCATTCAATCTCTTTGAACAAATGCAACATTTTGGCATCATGCCAGATCGTGTGAGCTTTCTTGGTATTCTGTCTGCATGCAATAATGCAGGCCTCGTGGATTATGGTTGGTGGTACTTTGATAGCATGATTCAATATTATCACATCATACCTTCAGTAAAGCATTATTGTTGCATGGTTGACCTTCTTGGGCGTGCTGGGCGTCTGGATGAGGCACAAGAGTTTATAAATAGAATGCCAATAAAACCTGATGCTGCTGTGTGGGGATCCTTGCTTGGTGCATGTAGAATCCAGAACAACATAGAGTTAGGAGAGACTATAGCAGAATACCTTATTGAGTTGGATCCTAAAAATCCTGCGTATTATGTGCTCCTCTCGAACATCTTTGCAGCTGCTGGCAAATGGGAAAAGAAGGAACAAGTTAGAAATATGATGAAAGATAGGAACATTAAGATGGCACCAGCACGCAGCTGGATTGAAGTTAGTAATAACATACATTCTTTCCGTGTAGGAGACAGATCACACCCTCAAATGAAGGAAATTTACGCAAAGTTGGGAACATTGTCTGGGCAGATGAAGGATAAAGGTTATATTCCTGACACAAGCTGTGTTCTTCATGATGTAGAAGAGGAGCAGAAGCAACAAGCTCTCGTGTCTCACACTGAAAGACTGGCCATTGCGTTTGGCCTTATCAACACATCTCCTGGGACATCTATCAAGATTTTCAAGAATCTTCGAGTCTGCAATGACTGCCACTCTGCCATCAAGTTCATCTCCATGATTGATGCAAGAGAAATCATTGTAAGGGATGTGAATAGTTTTCATCATTTCAAGGCTGGACAGTGCTCTTGTGGTGATTATTGGTGATACTGAATTAAATGACTAAATGAGCAATGCACTTATGCTTCCACAAGATCAATCTTACGTATATTATCAGCCTTGCAGTGGGATTATTCGATGTTTGGATAGCCAGTGTATTCATCATTAATGATAGGCTGGGTAAGTCCTTATCCAATGAAATGTAGATACTGTTAATGGGATGTAATATCTACATAGGTCAGCTTGATGATTCTATTTTTATGTATTATTCCTGGCTAAAAGAAAGTGCTTTTGATCAGTTTCTGTTTTTAAAATTTTAATACGTATGGCCTAAGCCAAAAAAGATTCAAAGGAGAGTTATTTTCTTTATTTTCAATCTACTGTTAAGGGCATTCATGACTTTCTAGATCTTTACGCTTGTTTGAGTTTTTGGGACCTGTTGAAGGTATTTGTGCTGTAGATTCTAACATAAAAACACTCTTGCTAATGGATTCCCTATAAAATCCTGCCATAATGACAGGTGCAGACTGATAATATCTCAGTATTGAGCGTTCATTGAAATTCCATTATGCATCTAGACGTGGTCAACGTGCGTGGACTTATTACACAAGGACTCCGTTCTATCAAAAATATAAGTTGGCAGAGGTAGGCCAGTTGCTCTTCATATCCATTTATTAGTATTACTTGTTTTATATGAATTAGGAGTAGCAGTTCTCTCAGATTTACAGTAACCAAGACTATTTTTTCCTTGAATTGGTATGTCTTCTCCAGAACTGTTGCACATTTCAGTAGAAGGTATTTGTGCTGTAGATTCTAACTTAAAAAATACTCTTTCTAATGGATTCCTTGTAAAATCCCACCATAATGACAGGTGCAGACTGTAATATCTCAGCATTGAGCATTCATTGAAACTTCATTGAATGGGCCTAATGGTTAAGAGCATGTGTTTCCTCCTAAGAGGTCACAGGTTCAAAACCAGAGGGGGGTAGAGTATGTACGTCTTCGTAGATTTAGCAGTCAAACCGCTGCGCGGAGGTGGGTCCTTTGTCCCACAAACAAGGGGATCTCACAGACCAATTTGGTGTCTGGCTTGGCCGTGACCTTAAAATTAGATAATAATGATAATAATAATAATTATGCATCTAGGCTTGATAAACATACAAGGACTCCACTCTATCAAAATATACTTTTGCAGAGGTAGGTCAGATCCTTTTCATATCCATTTATTAGTATTACTCGTTTTATATGTATTAGAAGTAGCAGTTTTCTCAGATTTACAGTAACCAAGATTATTTTTTCCTTGAATTGGTAAGTCTTTTCCAGAACTGTTGCACATTTCATCTTGGAAACACGCAATGGCACTGCTCTGTTCATGTCTCAGCATCGAAAACCCAGACCTTATGTCTCACCAAAGACACTTTTCTTCTATTCTTGTGGAAGCTTCTTTGGAAAAGTATCCTCTGCACTCCTTAAGAAATCAAACATTGAAAATAATTGGCAAACATATCCGGATCCATATGTAGCTTCTTTTCTCCAATATAATGAAAGTTTGTACTTGAGTATTTACAGTTTATGCTCATAAGCATCTCATATGTTCCAACCTTTAAATATATCGGTTTATTGCAACTTGTATAGGTTAGCATGAACAATTCATCTTGTTCTCACACACATAAAGATGGCAAAGACCTGCACATTCATTAGGAATGACATGCGAGTGCCATAAATAATTTAGTTCAATCCTTTACAAGTATGCTGATTGTTTTTGTTTAATGACTAGTCCAAAAAAATCGTACTTTACTTTGTAACTTGGTAATTTAATTGATGTGTTTTGCAGGTTCTTGCTCCAAGCTGTTCCAACTTATTTCACCTCTCTTCCAGCTGCTCATTTTTCAATATGCATCTATCTTTGAAATTGTCAAGATTAAACTTTATCTAAAATCAAATGGCAAGCACAGGAGTTGAAGGGATCTCTGTTCACACAATTGGCAGCCACTCCAGTGATTTCTGTTGTTAGGGAACATTATTCACAGATTATTTAGAGATGGATTTTTAGCAAGGAGGAGATGGCATCCCATATACATAAACCAGATTGTGAAGAAGATAGCTCATAAAAATCATGTCAGTGGGGTATTTTTAAGGTGTTGCAAAGAAATTCACTTCGAAGTCTGACAAAGCGGGAATGTTCCCCAGTTTTCACGTGCACGACCATATCAACAATGCAACATAAATAAGGTCTTCTACACGAGGATCCACAAGCTGTGCTGTCTCCAGAGATTGAGTCCAAGGAGCACTCTGTGTTTAGAGGTTTCATATACTATGAAATACGAGGAAGGTTTCACTGCTTTGAGACCCTGGGAGTTCGCTTGCAATGTTCTTTCGCTATCCCAAACCCAATATTGTCAGGCTTATAACTTCTTTCTTTCAATATATTTCCACTATTAGAGATGGTAAGTACTGGGTAGAATCCTTGGCCTTAGAACATGTTGGTGATAGATCTATGAGACATAAGTCTTCCACCTCTATGAGACCTCAAAGTCTACCCCCTAACCCTGATTGAGCACTAGGGATTCCATCATGAGTTTCTTCTCCTTTTCCCCAAATGTCACAAGAGACATGTCATTTTGCCCTGGAGCTCCTCCTTGGATCACCTAGGCAAGCCTACTTGGAATATTCCCAAAGGGCAGCATCAAGGTTTGCTTTAGTCTCATCATAGTGATGGAGTATGATAGGGATGCCTTTTCTTCTTCTGCCACCTATCCCAATTCTACTTCTACTTCCATCTTTGGGTTGAGCCAGGGCATCGTGCCTATTAGGGTTTTACATTTTTTGTTTTTGCCTTAGATTAAGCATTGCTCTTTTGCTTGTTGACATTTGTATCTCTTTTACTATTAGGGTTTTACATTTTTTGTTTTTGCCTTAGATTAAGCATTGCTCTTTTGCTTGTTGACATTTGTATCTCTTTTACTATGTTAGTTTTTCTTTAGTTTCTAGGAGTGTCATTGACATACCCAGTAGTCCATAATCCATGGATCACTGATTGTACCTTCTAATACCGTTGACTTTTTCCTTGGTCATTTGTTGACATTAATAAAATTGTCTTATCTTATGCAAAGGTATTTCACACCTTCAAGGTGGAGTAGGATACAACCCATCATAAAACAAATGATCATTACATGGCATTCTAAGTTTTTGCTATAGCTATTTATCTAACTTATCTTTGGCTTGCAAATCTAATCTTTTCAACTAAGTTGGCTAATAATTTCCATTCATCTTTAAGTATTCCATTGTCAAAATATCTCATTTGGTTCACTTCTACTAAGAAATTAAACTCTTAAGAGGATCACGAATAAGCATTTTGAGCAAGTTTACAAAGTTTTTGCCAAAACTATTATCACAAGTTGAGCTTAGGTTATATACTCTTAAAATGGTTTTCAAAATTCAGTGGACCAAATATTCTCAATGCTTCAAATTCTACAAAAGAAAAACTTTTTAGTTTTTTCTAGAAGAAAGTCTTTCAATTGTATTTACGTCAACGATGCATTTTTTCAAACACCATAAGAAGGTCATCATACAACAACATCCAGAGCCATAATCTTAGATCCAAATAAGAGAAAACTATTCCCTTGTTAATTTCTTGCATATTTCTACCGTGCTCATCTTGTCCACTCTTGAGCCTCAACCATCAACAGTCACACTCATCTTGTTACAATATTTTGATTTTTGTTATGCTTCAAGAATGACACTAAGAGACAGAAAACAATTAGTAGTGGGTGAAGTCACAAGTTTCAATTTCTAGTGAAATTTGGTGACAAAAAATTGACATTTTAAATATTCTTTAAATTTAAGTACTCGAAACTCATATATGCCTTGTGAATTTTGTTGTTTAAAGAAAATACAATTTGTAGGGAATTGTCTCTTTTCTAGTGATATTTTTTTCCAAAAAATATTAATGTCATTTAATGTGTCAAATTCGCATCTAATTATATCTTACATATTTATGGAAAAGTTAATAGATGACCTTTGTTCCCAACAATATGTACGATCTACATAGAAGTTTAGAACATAGTATATCCCACTTCTTTTTTGGAAATTTAAGTTATTTTTATTATGGTGGCTAGTTAATAATTGAAATTAATAATTGAAATTACATTTTATACACATTTGTGTTTCCAACCCCACCCCTTAATGTAAAACCAAAAAAGAAAAGTACCCTTGAGAAACACCCTTGGACAGTGAGCTTTGAAGTGTCTTTCAATTTTTTTATTCTTAGGAGATTTATTTATTTATTTTTATAAGTTATAGAAAAAAATAAATTAAAAATACATTATGAATCAAAAATGAAAAAATATGTGCCGTTGGATAAATGGTTCAATGATAAATCTACAGGCATTGAGTCTACCACTGTCCATCAATGGGATTGTTGTAGCAAAATCTTTAAAGGCAAAATGTGGGCAATGAATATGGAAGTTTAAAAAAAAAAGAATATACGCTCCTGGGCCTGCTCCAAACGTAGTCACCTGGATATCATTGATAGGTGCTTCTGCAAATGCAGGATTACCGAAAAAGGCTACTCAAGTTTTTGATGAAATGGTTTTGTCTGACTGTGAGCCTAATATACGATGCTGCAATATTCCTCTTCAAGCTTGTGTCGTGTTTTATCGTTATGGTTGAGCTTTCTGCTTCTTTAAAACTTGGAAAGAAAAAGGGTTCTGTTGAAATTAGATGCAGGGGCACTCATGCTGCAGTTCTACACCCGTAATGATGGTAATGATTCATGAAGGCCATGGGAACAATTCCTCATTGGTTGGAAGGTCTTTCTCTTTTTCATACAGGTAAGCAGATTCATTGGAGTGGAATGCAATCAGCCTTATCCAATGCAGAGTTATGAAATGCCCTGCCCCTTTTCATCCCTGGGTGTGCACGTCAAAAGGGTTTGTTGTAAAGTGAGATTGAAGGGGATGATGGTGGCAGAGTAGAATTTTATGGTCAACATATACATCATGGTAAATAGTTTTAGGGTTTTGATTACTGGAGTTCCCAAGGCTGGGCAAAAATATTTACCTTCCTGCATTATTCATGGCTTTGAAGGACATGTTGAAATTTGAAAGTTGAACTTATCCACAATGTCGCAGGAAGGACATGGAGACGTAATTCAATGCCTAACCCATATACTAGGAATTTGGATAAATATTGGTCCATATGTTATTTATATGCCTAAAATTGAGGTTTGGGCAGTGGAAAAGGTTAATGAGATTTCTGAGAATCAGGGAGGTGCAGGCCAGAGTGCTGGATCTCAAGCATGGATATACTGCTTCAGCAAGTGGATTCAATACCTGCGGATGTGCCGTTGGTATTTCTGGCTACTTGTGAGCTACCAGGGACTGCTTTTCCCCTTCAGATAAGAAATTTCTTCATGAACCAAGACGCTGATGCATCTTCACTTGCATCGAAAAAGAATGTACCTTGCTTTTCTGTGCAACGACCTTCTACCTCAGATTATAAGTGGTTATTTGATCAATCTGCTAAGAATATAACAAAGGCTTTAATGAGAAGATACATTCAATTTATTCATGACATATCTCATGGTGATGCTATATCGCTGAGGAAATCTAAAACTGCTTCGTCTTGTGGAAAGCTGGATGAAAGAGCTGGGAAAAATATAATAAACTGTCCTTCCAAGACATGTATTGAGAGGGAATATGCCTCACTGGATGAACCAAAGAATATCTGTTCTGAGGATGATGTTGGTGGTTTTCATAAAGGAAGTCAATGTTATTCAATAGGTGCTAAGGATTACACTGTTCTATCAAACATTGAGTCAGAACATTTAAATCTGAAAGATAGACATGATTAGAAGCAACAGTGGCCAAAGCCAAATGCTGCAAAAGTCTTCTCACCGGGGATCTGGAAAAGGAACAACAGCCATGTAGCTAGCAATTGCGGCTTGTGGTTACCAACTTCTCCACTATATACAGTTCGCTGAACTTTGTTGGGTGACACCAAAGATGAATGAAGGTCCCTGTGCAACCACAGATGGGCCATGGAAGCGTTGGCCAATTAATTCTTGTGTTCTTGATACAAACAGCTCAACACAAGTTGCATCAGGGGACAGCAGTACTGAACATAAAGGTATGTCGGTCACTTCTGTAGTGAGAGGTTTGGTTGCTATGGGCTTGCTTGCCTTCAAGGGTTTATACAATACTGGGAACGAAGTTTCACGTGATATAAGAAAGGTTTTGGAGCTTTTAGTTAAAAAAATAAAAAAGAAGATTCAAAATGGAAAAGATAAATGCCAAATTTTCCCTCTATTAGCACAAGCAACTTCTCTGGAGGACATGGTTAACATTTGGGCATATGCCACACAGAGCTTGGAAACATTGCTGCATTCCTGTAGTGGATCCTTCTTCATGTGCGAGGAAAGGTCAGAGTTAAACTCCCAAGGGCTTACTGATATTAACATTGTTGGTCGTGGGGAATTGAATGTTCAAGCAACCTCTGATCCTTTTCCAGTTTCTTATTTAAATAACGAAAAAGGTTATTTTCGGCAACACTTCAAGCCCAAATGTTTTTAAACCTGGTATTTATGGTCCTGCTACAAGCATAATTGGGACAGAGATATCAAGTCCAAGATCTCTGTTAGCAAACAATGCTGTTTTGTAGGAATGTTGTCGGCCGATCTTTCCCCCAGTTTGTGACCCCAACAAATTTTCTTTGCGCGGAGCCTCTGTAGCCCAGAATAATGTGGACTCAGGTGACACTATTGAAAAATGTGCTCAGGAAGCAACTGTGGCAAGGCCGGCTAGGTTTTGCAGGATGATCAATGGAACAGTATCTAAGGCTGATCCATTTGATGGTTATGAAATCCAGTCAGAGATCAAATGCTCAGAGACATTATCAACCAACCATCATTTTCATGACTCTGAGATAGGCATTCTACAATCACATGGTGCCTCAGCAGACACAAATGGTGGTAATGTAGACGCGATAAATAAAATAGAAGATAGTAATTTGCCCAGTTCTCAGGTGCAGTGTGTCTACCGGTGCTGTTCTGAGTGCATACATAGAGCCCATTTATTAGTGAAGCAATTTGTCATGAATTGTTGGAAAGCTGATGGATGCTCTGACAGATTCGAAAGTGTCCATGATCTAGTTGCTTCATGTACAGCACGTGTGCTTGCAGTTGTAGCCTAATCAGGCAGTACGGAAGGGTCCGTGCTTCTTGGTCAAAACTCTTGTTCTTGTGAGGATACATGTAATTTTCATTCGATGCAGACTTTTTCTTGAGGGGGCACAAATATCAGGAGCGAAGAAATCACTATAAGAGGATGTAAATGCCATGCGAGTCCAAGAAAAAGGAATGCAAGGTGGAGACATGGACAGGATACTTGTTGGCTAGAAGCTAATCTTGAATTTGTTATTGTTGATCATGTATGTAACTCCGACCGGACCGAGGACCTTCATATTCATTGTCAAACAGAGCATGTTTATTTTTGTTCGATTATACAAAAATTGTCAACCATGAAGCAGCCTCTATAGTAGCTGTCTTTGTAATGGTTTAAATGGTCGCATAAGCTGGAAAAACACTTTCTGTGTACATGCGAGAAAGCTTCGCCCCTGAAACATGTAAGTTCCGAACTATGTATCTTTTCAGAGAGCCGTGTACAGCCAGAATAAAATGATCAGCTGAGAAAGGTGATCAAAATACTGAGTAAATGGAGGACTCAAGATCTACGGCCCAAATTATTTTGCGTCCAGATCAACGGAATGCGGGGGGACCAGTTCTGTCGAAGTTTAACGTTGGGAAAGGTCCCGCGTTCGGTGGTTTCCATCAAACAACCCAAGCACCAGATCAACGGCAGGACACTTGCACGGGTTCCAGTCATTTTTAAAACCCCACAGGGGCTCCTCGCAAAGCTGGTTTTAGTTTTCAGAAAACCACTCGTGGTTCTCTGCATATGAGGAAAGCCGAGCCGGCACGATTCTTCAATTCATTCTGCATATGAGGAAAGCCGGGCCGGCACGATTCTTCAATTCATTTCGAATACTAATAGTTTCATAAAAGAGCGCGGTTTAATATATATATATATATAGATTATAAATATGTTATAGAAATATTTATATAAAAGAGGCGGTTTAATATATATACATATAACTTATAAATATGTTATATTAAAATGGTTCAGTAATAGCTTAAAAAAGGACCCCTTATTATTTCTTTTTATAAAAAAATAATAATTTTAAAGGGAAGAAACAGTTTTATTAACCATATACGAATTAGTTTTATAACTGATTTTGACGGTTAGGGAAGAAAATAAATATGAGAAGACAAGACAGAGTAAGGGTTCAAAAGGCTTGGAGTTGAAGAATTATGCAATTTATGAAGTCTTTCCAAGGACAAATTAATTAAAATTAAAACTATTGATTCCAGAATTGAGTTAAATTGCAGTCGGTATTTTTCTCTTTTTATTTTTTCGTTTTTATTATTTTATATTGCGTTTTCGTTTTTATTATTTTATATATTTTTTTTACATTGTGTTTTTCTTCTAAATGTAATTTTTCTGTGTTTTTATTATTTTACATAGTGTTTTTTTCTACGGGGACCAATGTAATTTTCCTTTTTGTGTTTTTATTATTTTACATTGTGTTTTTCTTCCAGTGGGACAAATGTATATAGCAGCATGTTGAATCTCAAATTACAGATTTGTCTCTGTACTTTGGCACTTGTGATTTCCACTAAGAAACCTTAAGGGTGTTCTGTTCGTTTCAAAAATTTATTCATACAACTTCTGTTTCTACTTTTATATATTTTTCTATCTCAAGGTCAAAAACTTGAATTCTCTTGGTCAGGTTATTAAAGCCTTAAAGCCTTGTTTTTTTCTACATTCTTCCTTTTTCCATTAAAGTCAGTGTTAAAGGTCCGCAAACCTCAAGAACCTGGCCATTCATGTTGTAAATAATGAGTCTTTGAATTAGGGACATTCATTGCATGTAATTAACCCAGCTCCAGCCAATCATTTGAATTTTTTTATTATTAAATTTCTGATATATGTCATGTGCACTAACCCCATACTACCAAGGCCTGTTTCAACAGATGAACTGATTTTACCCACTAGAAGTTATAGCTCCCTGAAAACTTGCATTAGTAGAAAAGGTTTATAGGTTTTTAAATCCTCAATTGCTTAAACTTTTGATTATGATTTTAGATTCTTGTTCAAGGTTTGAAGCCCTCAATTAAAGGATTAAAACCTTAATCAAGATCCTCAATCAAGGGTTTACAAAGACTTCCCCCCTACAATGCTTGCTAGATAGTGTGACCTAACTTCATTGATTCACTTGGTATAAAGGGGGGGAAAGGGCTCAATGCACTTGTTTTATCATTGTTTAACAATTTAACATGTACTTCACTTGATAGTGTGACCTAACTTCATTGATTCACTTGGTATAAAGGGGGGGAAAGGGCTCAATGCACTTGTTTTATCATTGTTTAACAATTTAACATGTACTTGCTAAAGTATTCTACTTCTATGAGAGCATACCCACACAAATCATAAAGAAATTTAGTGCATACATGCGAAGGCAATAGTTTTAGAATTTAATAATGGTTTTAACATAAAAAGCAATGCTTACTAGTGTCTCTAGAGCAAGGCAATAGAGTAGTGGTGTGAGTGCCATTTCCCAAAAACACCATGAGTGAAATATCTTTGGAGCATTTATTATATGATACTTAATGTTATATTATATAATTCATATGCATATGGAGTAATAAATGTCATCCACGACAAGTTAATCATTTGAGTATCAATGAATAAGTACACAAATAACATCAATCATATAGAAATTACAAGTTGACTAAGTTTTAGACTAGATATTGGGAAGTAGACTGAATTTATAAAATGAAATAGGCCATCAAGACTAAAGAATTATGTTTACAAGATAAGGTATTGCCTAATTTACAAACTAGATGGTAGAAATGGAAACTAAAATTTGAAGGTTGAAACACTAAATTGAGATGAAGTCTATGGCAAGTAAATGGATGAAAAAAGGAGAAACAAATATTCTACTATCTAATTTTCCTTCCCATTCATGAGAAACTTATGTTTTCCTTTCTTGTGATCTAAGAACAAGCCCATCTTGGGCACCACCATGAGCTATGTGATGCCCTCATTGTTTGTGGAGATTAATTTTATGATAAGTAAACTTGAAAAGAAAAACATTTTTTTTGGCAATCTACTTTTCCTTCCCCTTTCCATGAGAAACATTTATTTTCCATTGATGTAGTCTAAGTGCAAGCTCATCTTGGGCACAACCATCAAGATCCATGAACCTTGGCACCATGAGCTCCATAACCCTTGGCACCTAGTTGTGTAGTTTGTGAAGATTAACATGAAGTAGAAGGTATTGGAGTCTTGGTTAAATTGTAGTTGATGGAGGACTTCTCAACATGATAACTATTAAACCCATCAATAAAAAGATCAATGTCCAATTGCTCTAAAACTAATTATCCATCTTCCAAATTAGGCCACTTGGAATTGTTGTGCCCAAGTCTTGTATGCTTTATCTATCTTTCCTTTGCAACAATCAACAATCTCAAGTTGTAGTGCATATAAACAAAACTTTCTACCTTGCATGCCTTCAACTTGTTTCTCTTCACACAATGGATAAAGTGTTGAGAAATCAATGCAAGTAGATTAGGGTTTGATTCCTCTTTCTTGATAATTACTTGTGAGTTTTGTTGGCTTCATTTACTTCTCTATTGTCTTATCTTTCATCAAGAAATTACCATATTAAGTGTGTATGAAGATCACGAAACAATAGACACAAGATGTAGGCACTATGTCACGGTAAAACCCCCCTTGAGGGGAAAACTCAGTAAAAAATTATCTTCCTTCAATAGTATTCTTTGAGACTCTTCAACCTAGACAAAGACCAAACCTTCCCTCCACACCAAGGTAGCCTTCCAGAGCTTTGACCCCTTTGTAACAACACTTTCTTCACAACGACTTTGACTATGCAGCAACTTACGACATCAGGCAACAACTGGCAACAACAATACTTGGAAGACTTCGATCTTCCAAACTAAAGCACGAAATAGAGAGAGAGTAGCTCCAAAACTTAGATTTTCTTGTCTCCTTATACTTTACCCAACTCGCACTTCCTTTAAGCTTCTTCTTCCCACTTTGCACTTCTCCAGCTTCCTTAGAGAGATATCGAACTAGCTTGAGATTAGATGCTCAAAATGAATTCGACTTCTTTCTATTTATAAGCTCCAAGTGAGGTCGAATTGGTGTTTTTAGGCCGGCTTGATCTCTTCTAGGCCAACTTGGTGTGGAGGTTACATAAATTACTTTTGATTCAATACTAAACCTTTTTACGTGATTCAAAAGCCCAAGAAGGGTCTCTTTAAATGTACAATGACTCTATAAACTCAATATTAATCCTAGGAGTCCACAATGGGGACTTTGACCAATATAATGATGTCCCAAGCATAAAACCATGCTTTAATAAGTCATTGATACAATAATAAAAATTAGTTTCTTTATTCTTTTGACAAGTACATTACATGATGACTCAAATACATTAATGAAGACCGAACCTATTTACATTTTCCGATACTCCCTCTTAAATAGGGAGGTATTCATAATATACAAATACAATGGAAGATCTCAAACTATATGAATAGTGAAGAGTTTAGGCACCGCAATGCCATGGACTAGATTCCTGACCAGGGCAATCTCTCTATTGGTCTCTCAACAGTTTAGGCACCACAATACCACATACTAGATTCTTGATTAGGGCAATCTACCCAAGTGGGAATAAGGTGGACTCAAGCTTTCAACCTCTCTAGGTACCATCAGGCTTACTTGCTAACCACTAACCTGGGGACCTAGGTGTGTATCCATGGTTAGATCTCTACGACCCACGCCACCCTCCCTACTTTGGGACCTAGACATCAACACAAAGTGTTGTCCGATGTCCTCCCAAGCAATGCTTCACTCGCAAAGCCTCAACAAATCTCTTCCAATCTCTTATCATCAATATAATCAACAATATTTTCTAAACGAATCATGCTTCTCAAATACTCAAACTTCTTATTAGGAAGAGCCTTTGTTAGTATGTCTACTACTTGTTCATTTATCGAGACATACTCCAACTTTACGTTCCCATCTTGCACCAGGTTCCTAATAAAGTGGAACTTATTGTTGATATGCTTCGTTTTGGCATGAAACACAGTATCTCCAAACATCTTGATACAACTTTGGTTGTCATAATTAATCATAGTAGGACTGAAAGACTTCTCGAACAAATCTGTTAGAAGCTTCCTTAACTAAACTGCCTCCGTTCCTACTTCACATGCAGCCACATATTCTGCGTCAACACTACTTAAAGCAACAAGATCTTACTTCCTACTCATCCATGAAATCATAACAACTCCTACACTAAAACATCCTCCAATTGTGCTCCTTCCATCGGTCTCACTGCCATCCCAATCAGAACCTGTATAACCAATTAGCTTAACTTCCTTACTATCGTACTTTAGGCAGTGATATATAGTGCCATGAAGATACCTCAATATGTGTTTGGCAGCTACCCAGTGATCACGATGAGACTCCAACTGAAACTGACTAAGAATGTTTACTGCAAAACATATATTCGGCCTAGTATTTACCAGGTACATTAGGGAGCCCACCAATGGACGATAGGAGGTAGGATCCATGAGACTAGAGTCAAAGTCCCTCAACTTGAGATTGGTGATCATAGGAGTAGCCATCGGCTTGGAATCCATCATCCTGAATTTTTGCAGCAACTTGATAATGTACTTTCCTTGCCCCAAATATATCTCCCTAGGTTTCGGTTATACTTCTAGAGCCAGGTAATAGTGCATCGATCTTAGATCCTTCATTTCAAATTCAGTTGTCAACATCTTCTTGCATTCTTGAACTCTTCGCTCCACATTGAATAGGTCATCCACATATAGCAGAATAATGGCGAGCTCATTATTCACGACCTTGATGTAGAGATTTGGATCAACGGAACTCTTTACAAACCCAATTCTAAGTAGATATGCATACATCCTTACATACCATGCCCTAGGTGCTTGCTTTAAGCCATATAGGGCCTTCTTAAGTTTGCAAACATGAGAGTCCCTGCTATTAACTTCAAAGACTTCGGGTTGTTCAATATATACATCCTCATCAATGGTCCCATTTAGAAACACGGTTTTTACATCCATTTGATGGATATTCCAACCCATTGTAGCAGCCAATGAAACCATAAATCTAATGGTAGTGTGCCTTACTATCGGTGCAAAGGTTTTTTCATAATCAATGCCTTCCTTTTGAGAGAAACCCCTTGCAACGAATCTAGCTTTATGCTTGTCTATACTTCCATCAGCAACATGTTTGATCTTATAGATCCATTTGGAGGTGACAACCGATTTATTATTAGGTTGATTTCCCAAACCCCATTCTTCATAATGGATTGATATTCTTCTACATCACCTTCTTCCAAACTTCTTGATGAGCAACTTCCTTGAATGTAGATGGTTAGACTTCAATCAACTTTGTCATATATGCAGCATAACCAAATTATCTTTTTGGTCTCTTACTTTCCCTGAAGGTTCCTTTCGCAACTTCATGTCCTTCAACATCTTCTAATGTAGCTTTTAACCAATCTAGCCTTTTCCTAGTGGTTGGGATGACCATAGATTAAATAGGCTCACTTGGTCCTTCTTCTTGATTTGTAGTAGGGTTTTCATGATGATCTTCTTCTTCTTCAAATATTAGAATTTCTTTGTCATTAGAATCAATAGGAATATCATTTGATTTCTTGTAGCCTTGATTTTCATTAAATATGACATCCCTACTTACTTCGATATGTCTTCCTTCCTTAATGTAGATTCTATATGCTTTTGAGGAGAGACTATATCCAACGAATATTCCCTTGATACTTGTAGAATCCAACTTCTTTTGCTTGTCCTCTGGAACATGGATGTATGCTAGACTTCCAAAGATTCAGAGGTGATCCATACTCGAATTCTTTTCTATGAATACTTCTTCGGGTGTTGTATTATTAAGACTTATATGAGGACTTCTATTTTGAATGTACACGATTGTCATTGCTACTTCTCCCCATAAGAATTTTGGTAGGTCTTGATCAAGGAGCATTGTTCGAATGCCTTCTTCAATTGACCTATTCTTCCTTTCGGCCACTCCATTTTGTTCGGGATAATAGGGAACAATGAATTCCCTCTCAATAATTGATTTCGTACAATATGTAATCAATTCTTTAGAAGTGTATTCCCCATCATTGTAGGACCTTAAAGTTTTTATCTTTCTTTCGATTAGGGTTTCCACTTTGGACTTAAACTCTGTGAACTTTTCAAACACTTCATCTTTTGTTTTGAGAAGGTAGAGCCATGTCTTTTTAGAAAGGTCATCAATGAATGTTACATAGTAGAGATGACCTCCAAGTGATTTGTTAGACATAGGCCCACACACATTAGAATAAATGAGGTCTAGTATCTCTTTAGACCTAGTTTCTCTATTCAGAAATGGATTTCTTGTATGCTTTCTCAAAGAGCATCCCTTTCACACACCTTCATGATCTAACTTCATATTGGGGATGCCATGAACCAATTGGATAAGAAAAGGGATGACCTTATAATGTAGATGACCATATCTCTTATGTCATAGCTCAATGGGATTGATTTCCATGTGTTGGGTCCCTATAATACTAGCGATTCCCCCATTACTATTGTCATTGTAGCCCTTATTGTAATTAATGTGCCCCTATTGTCACCATATTGTTTTATTGTGCCCCATAGAAGCCCACTATTGTTATTGTTGTGCCCTTATATTATTATTGTTATGTCGGCTTTGATTATATTGTGGCCCCTTAGATTCCCATATATAGAAAGGAGGTTTTGTCATTTTTATCATCGAAGAATTGTTTGTTTTTGTAATTTAAAGGAGGTTGTCTCCTTAAAGAGGCTGATTTTGAAGTCGTTTATCTACCTTTTCTATATTTTTGTGTGCTGGTTTCATAATATTTGGTATCAAAGCTTTGGATTCTAGGGTTTCGCTGCTCCAAAACAGGTCATCATGGAATTTTCACTATAAATTTTTTTCTACGACGTTTCAGAAGCTAAAAAAAAATCCATTTGAGCCGAAATCTCGATGATCCTCGGGTCCGAATTTCAAATCTTGTCTCGCTATATTTTCAGAGATATGATCCATGAAAGTTATGGTTTTTGCAGGCTCCCGAATTACATCTCAAACATGTGACCTTGGGAAAATTGGCATAACTTTCTCTCTGAGTATTAGATTGGAATTTCGTAAGAAGTTATAGAAAGAGGACGGATTGTAGTTTTTGGTGTAACGGGTGGCCACACTTCTTTGTCCTTCTTCCATATATCCAATCTGGTTGGATAATAGAAATAACACAAAACAATGCTTCCACATCCTCATCCTTTCTTGAGAGTACATCTGCAACAAATTTTTTTTTTCCCTTTTCTGTAGATGATGTCAAAGTCATAACCCAACATATTTGTGACCCATTTTTTCTATTCTTCTAAAGATAATATTTGTTCTAAAAAGTATTTAAGACTATCATGATCCATTTTTACCTTGAAGTGTCTTCCCATTGGATAAGGTCACCATTTCTTAAGTGCATGTAGTATTGCCAACATTTCCTTCTCATAAATAGCTTGCTTGAGTACCCAATCACCTACATCAATTTTTTTTTCACTACGATGTTGATCTACATGTTGTTTCATTCGATTCTACACCAAAGTGGCGTTATACTTTAAAAGTTGGAGAACTTGTTGTTGATGCTCGATGTGATATTTCACTGTTTGAACCTTTTTCTTCTTGATATGTCCTTCTATCTTGAGAGTTTGAGGAGTGGTAATTTCTTCCAATGCTTCACAAGATATGGTCGAATTCATTTCTTGATGCTCGATGTGACCTTTCACTTCTTGAACATTTTTCTTCTTGATATGTCCTTCTATCTTGATAATTTGAGGAGTGGTAATTCCGGCCAATGCATTACAAGATATGGTTGGATTCATTTCTTCTTTCTCGATGTGATCTTTCAATTTTTGAACTTTTTTCTTCTTGATACGTCTTTCTATCTTGAGAGTTTGAGCACTGGTAATTATTGCCAATGTTACAAGATATGGTCGCATTCATTTCTTCTTTCTCTGGGGTTGGGTCTTGGCGTATATCCTCTTCTTTTGATGTTTATTGATCATTTTCTTCCTCGTCTTCATACTCTATGTAAAATAATTATGACCTTTAGTGCATTTACTATCACAATTGTAACAAAGCCCCTTTTCTCTTTTTTCTTCCAATTGTTGTGGTGTAAACCTTGTAGGTTGTGGAAGGCTAGGAAAAGAAACACTTCCATAATTATAGTCATGAGTGGTGGGATTCCTTGTTTCCATAATTTCGCTTTCAATTTTTCTTGCCCACCTAAATGCCCTTTCCAATGAATTAGGTTCCCAAAGACGAACCTCATGTTGAATGTTATCCTTTAAAGTACCTATGAAGACATCAATCCTATGCTTCTCATGCTATGTTGCGGTTATGAGTTGCCTATGATGATGATACTTGTATTGCTTGGGGTTACATAGTTGTTATTCAAATCAGATTTATGGGTGATTGTGAATGACTTTTTGATGATGCATACAGTACATATATGATGCTTACATGGTGATCTTCATAAGGACAAGGAGAAGTACAAAGCTTGAGTACACAACTTCATTATTTGATGATGAGCCACTCATTTCTTTCATGTTGTTGTCATCACGCCTTCAAAGATGCATAAAGTTCATATGGTATAGTTATGATGCAATATTCCTATAGTTCTTTGCTCTCACATGGTTGAGGATTGTTGTTATTGATGGTATCAAGAAAGATTTACAAATGACTATGAGCTCATGGTTTGCTAGATACATATTGCTATCTCTTTGATGGATATACAGTATGTTGGATACATGGATGATTACTTAAGTTGCATATTGATAAATATTGTTGGTTGGCCAAGAGAATGGTGTTATTGCAGGCATGGCTATTTGAAGACATGGATATTCAGAGACATGGCTTAATGATGATGACTTCTTACTTTATGATGATAAGTTTGATACTCACACTTGTTGATTATCATGGTTGATGCTTATCAAATGTGGGATGTTCCCTAGTGATGATACATGGTTGATATATTGAGGGCTCTTGTGGAAAGATCATGCAGTTCTTGATGATGATGTTATGATTATAGATAATGACTATGGTGTTTTCACATACATATGATGTGAATGATTTTGTGTTACTGTTTGGACATGGAAGGTTATGATAAGGCTCTTTCTTCTAAGGAAATGAAGCAAGTTGATCTTGATGAGATCAAGAGGATGAGTTGATATCTATATGCGGCATACTTTGTCACAGGTTGATGATATTTACCTTGTCATATCTTGAAAACTGATGATGGACATATACATGTTGCTAGTCTGGATGTTGCTAACAGATGCTTAAGGAGCAGATCATATATGGTGTATGATAGTTGCTGATGACTATCATAGTCTTGTTTAGATCTTTGGTCTCTGTTATAAATGTCATGTATATCATTCGATGTAAAGGTCATATAAAGACCCATGATGTAATAATTTGTCTCTGTCTGTCATAGTATTTTGATGAGTCCTTTTTGGTCATATGATGTAATTTGTACCCCCACTATGCATGGGAAGGATGATGTAATAATTTCTATATTTCAGTCATGTATAAACAATTGGTATATCCCCACTTGGTTGGGAGATTGATGTATGTATGAGTCATTGGTGATAGGAATGTCAAACTCACATAATTGAGTTATAGAGTCATGTTATTATTTTGGAAAATATTTTTGCAGATTCTGCATGTGCTCAGGGGGAGCATGGATGGTTTAGTGCATCACAACATGTACAAAGGGGGAGTTTAATAAGAGAATTCAACATGTGCCTAGGGGGAGCATGATCAATATTCAGTTGTTTAGATATGAAAGTCTTCATTTTGGTCAACCCTTTGCCCTTGATATCAAAGGGGGAGAATATCTTGGTCCGCCCTTTGCCCTTGATGTCAAAGGGGGAGAGTATTTTGGTGTTGCTGGCTATATCTAATAGTTTCTACAGCTTGCAGTAATTAACACCAACATGGTTGCCATCAAGTCCAAAGGGGGTTATTTTTGGCATTATGATGCATGTGTTGTACTTGATGGCAACCCACTTGTAGTAGAACAACTCACTTGTATATGGTAACTAGATGAATCTACATGAGAGATATCAGATGTGACAGAATGCATGGTAGTTGTGTTTACAGATGTGACAAAATGCATGGTAGTTGTGTTTACAGATGTGACAAAATGCATGGCATTTCAAAGGAATCATTTCAAAAGTAATATGGCAAATTAGAGTGTAACAGGTCTATTCAAAGGTAACAAGGCATTGGTACAGAAGAACAGGAAGATGGAACTAAGGTCTTTTCATCAGAAGAAAGAAGGTGAAGGAAAAGGTTGATGAAAAGCAGTTTAAGAAGTATACACAGGTCCTCTTAGTCAAAACATTGTATACACGTTAGTCCATGGAACAAAAAGAGCGTATACGTATACACACACTCCCATAGGAAGAAAAGCGTGTACATGATTGAAAAACCAAGGTTTTGGTCCGAGGTATTTGATCCGAAGTATTTGGTCCGTGGTATTGACCCTAGGTATTTGGTCCGAGGTATTTGGTCTGTGGTATTGACCCTAGGTATTTGGTCCAAGGTATTGGTCCTAAGTGGTTTTGGTCAAAGGTAATGACAAAGGATCTAAGTATATAAGGAGGAGAATATCAAAGGCTAAATGTACAAGTAATGAATATATTATGAAGTGTTAGATCAAAAGAAAATATGCATGTTATGGGTTTCTGATGCTTTGCTTGATCTGAACTAAGTATGGACCTGAGTGTTTGATGATGGATGATATCTAATGATGGATCAAGATCATAATGACTTATTATTATGAGATTTGATAATGGATAGGCTAGATCTGATTGCTAATGCACGTTTTATCCTTTATAAGTGATGATCTGGGTATGTCTGAAGTCTGGAATTGCAACGAAGTTATAAGTAAGTATTTGCAGATCTATACACTGGTTCACTTTGATGAAGTTGCGTATACATGTTGGTTCGGCTCTTCCAAGTAGCGTATGCAAAAGAAAAGCTTGATGTTCAGGGATGATTGATCTATCAGATTAGTGTTGTTGTTTTACTGCTGTTTGTCAATGACGTCTTCTTAGATCTTAAAGTAGAACTGAATGAATAAGGAAATTGAGTCTGATTGATTGATTGATTGAGAAAGAAGGGTGATCCTTGTTGCTATCTATTTAGAACTCTGTAATATGACAGTAGATCTTCAGAATGTCACTAATTGGTACAGTTTGTGGTTCAGAGGTTTTATGATTAGTGTATTTAGAACTATACGCAGGTTGGGAAAATGGAAGTAGCGTATACACCTAGGGTTTCTCATTGAAGGAGTGTACACATTCTGGCACATGCCTTTTGAGGTTACAGTTAGTTCTGGTTGTTGATGCAGTGTTCTGGGTTCAAATCTGTGTACTGATTACAGTAATCTGTATGTTCCAGTAGATTGGTTGAATTTGATTAAGTTTGAATGAATGGTTGATTTAGTTGTGTCAGAGGTTCAATGATTGTTTGATTCAGAGGTTCAAAGGTTTCAGTGATTGATTGTTTCAATTATATTAGAGATTGATGATTGGGTTTCAGTGATTGGTTGATGTAGATGTATTTGATGGTTGTATTGCAGTGGTGATTGATTTTGAGCTTCAATGTTACTAATAGGTCCAGTGTGAAAATTGGATGAAACATGGCCTTCATATTGTAGTATTGTGTACCAGGAGCATCCAGTCTGAAAATTCATGAAACATGGTCCCTGGAGGATATTGAGGGTTGGAGCCTTCAGTGAGGAAGTCGAAGCTTCCTGCTAGTCGTGGCTGGTGATTTGATCACATGGTTGAAGCTCCCTTTCAGTAGCAGTTGGAGAACGAGTGAAGGTTGTAGCTTTCTGTAGGTTGGAGCCTACATACTAGTAAACATATCGGCTAGTACAAGAACTAAGGGGTTGTAGCTCCCTTCTAGAAGCAGCTGGAGAACGAGTGAAGGTTGTAGCCTTCTATAGGTCGGAGCATACATATTAGTAAACATATTGGCTAGTACAAGAACTAGGGGGTTGTAGCTCCCTTCTAGAAGAAGCTGGAGAATGAGAGAAGGTTGTAGCCTTCTACAGGTGGGTGCCTACGTAATGGTATGAGTCTGCACCAGTACAAGATTGTAAACATATTTTCTTATTATTGAAAGAAGACAAAGACGACAACAACAGGTGGTTTTCACCCACATTGGGTTTCCACCTTAAATCTTGGTGTTCATGTGTGTTGCTTATGTGTGATGGTTCATTTTGTTATTACTACACATGGTTACTCTTTAATGTTTAAAAAAGAACTGATGCAAAGATCAACATGTGATGAATTAACTGAATCATAAGTTCATTGGATATATGTTGGTTTCCTTAATAACAGTTGCGTGCACACGCAAGTTCCGTTCACTGAAGTAGCGTATATAAATATGATTATGGAAATGAAAAAGTTATTGATTTGTAAATACTTATTCACCCCCACTCTAAGTATTATTTCCAACAGAATTCATCAAACCTTGAAATGTAGAAGGTGCATTGGTATGGCCAAAAGGCATGACCAAATATTCATAATGACGCTCATGAGTTCTAAATGATGTTTTCGGAACGTCTTCAGTCTCCATTCTTATTTGATGATATCTTGAATGAAGATCCAACTTGGTGAAGTAAATTGCTCCATGTAATTCATCCAATAATTCATTAATGACAGGAATGGGAAATTTATCTTTAATAGTGAGCTTGTTGAGCTCCCTATAACCTGGGCACATGCGCCATGATCCATCCTTATTGTGAACCAATACTACTGGAGCAGACAAAGAACTTTGACTAGGTTGAATTATACCAACCTCTAGCATTTCTACAACCATACATTCAATTTCACTCTTTTGGGCATAGGGATATCTATAAGGCCTGATGTTTGGAGGAATAATTCCTGGAATAAAATGATGTTATGAAACCAGCTCAAGAAAAGATAGAAAAGAAAGATCAACGCCTTAGAATTCAGCCTCTTCGAGGGGGCAACCTCCTTTACATTACATAAATGAACAATTCTTGGATGATACAAATGACAAAACCTCCTTTCTATATATAGGAGTCTAAGGAGTCACAATATAATCCAGCCGACCTAACAATAATAATATAAAGCCACAAAAATAATAATAGAGGGATTCTATGGGGCACAGAAATAACAATATGTGGGTAATAGGGGCACAACAATATAAATAAGGGGTATAACTACAATAGTAATGGGGTAATCACTAGTATTATAGGGACCCAACATGCCCCTCTCCTTCAAAAAAGTGTTGTCCTCAACACTTGAGCAGTTCTGGATACTTCTGCATAAAATTCTCATCCTCCCATGTGGAATCTTCAGCGGATAAGTTCTTCCACTTGATAAGATACTCTGAAATTGATCGATTTCGTAGTTGTCGAGTTCTTGTTTCTATGACTGCTTCCGGTTCCAATATAATTTTTCCTTCCTCGTCAAGTTCTGGCAATATTGTTTGAATTGGGAGCTTGTCGCCTATAACCTTCTTTAAACATGAAACATGGAAAACTGGGTGCAATCGAGAAGCTGCAGGAAGCTCCAATTTGTATGCCATAGTACCAATCTTTTCCAACACCTTGTACGGACCATAATACTTTGGTGATAATTTATTATCCTTCTTAGCTTGCTTTAGGGACATTTGCTTATATGGTTGTAGCCGTAGGAATACCCAATCACCTACATCAAAACTTCTTTCACTGCGATGTTGATCTGCCTGTTGTTTCATTCTATTTTGTGCCAACACGAGGTTATCCTTTAAGAGTTGGAGGACTTGTTGTTGATGTTCAATGTGATGTTCCACTGCTTGAACCTTAGAATTTTCTCTTAAATATGATGTGATTGATGGTGGTTGGTACCCATAAAGTGCCATAAATGGGGTCATTTTTGTTGCTGTATGGAAGGAAGTGTTATACCACCATTCAGCTAGAGGCAACCATTTGACCCATTGTGTCTGTTTATCAGATACAAAGCAACGAAGATATCCTTCCAAACATTTGTTTACTATCTCAGTTTGCCCATCAGATTGAGGATGATAAGATGAGCTATGAGCTAACTGAGTAGGCATCAGCTCTAATGGCATGACAAAGCTTCTAAATAAAGAACAACGGGACATAATTGCACAATTATGTTCATTGGAGGATCAAACATTGAAATCATCTATTTCTCTAGAACTCCAAAAAGTCTTGGACAATCATTCCAAGGTATTTGAGACTTCTAAAGGTATTTCAGTTAGTTCAAATTCAGTTAGCTCTATCAAATCATTATAAAATGAGAAATAAGGTATTGGTACTCAGTTAGCTCAATTTGAAGGTTATCTAGCCCTTATTTCTCATTTTATATAATTTGATAGAGCTTGAGATTTATCTTGTGATGGTTTGGTGATTGAGCCCTTAACATATTCAATAACTTCATTCTCCATGAGAATTAAAGCAATTCTCTTCTCTTCTTCCATGCAAGGTAGTTCGAGGTTCCAACCAATTTATTGTTCCCCTTGCAAAAAGAATTCATTTGGTTTGTAGATTGAGACATAAAGTATAAAGTACTTACTTGTCATGAAGATACCTTCTTTGATGATGATATATTTAACTTGATGCCTTCTTGATGATGTTTACAATTGAAGATTCCTCCTTAATGATGAATGCCTTCTTGATGATTTTCTTTCCTCAAAAGACAATGCTTTCTTCTTCAAGATGGGGAGTTGATCTTCCTTAAAGTATGCTTGAGATGTGATCCTTTATTTAATGAGAGGGAGATCACCTTGAATTTGATGATGATGACAATGCTTCTTCCTTGCTTCATTTGGTTGATGATTGTAGAATTGTTAAAGTTTCCCAATAAATCAAGTGTATATTCCTTCTTTAAATTAAGGTATGGGTCTTATAGGTATTATTATTCTTCCAAGATTTGTGATTATGTGATTCTTGTGATGTGATGGATTTTCCTCCTTGATGATATTAGTTTTCCTTGATGGTTTGATGTCCTTGATGCTTCTTATTTATCCTTGATGATCCCCTTGTGCTCGACCCTTGTGTATCCTTCTTCCATTGGATGATCTTCTTCAAGTTTCCTTTCTTTGTTGTTGTCACCTTAGCTCTGATACCATGATAAATATAGGGTAGCTAGATTAGGCGATTTCTCTTACTTTGATAATTTCTTGTGATGTTCTTTTACTTAAATTTATGTACTTGATATTAGCTTCTTCTTTCACTTAATTATTATTTTGTTCTTATCATAAAACATCTACCAACGTATGAATATCAAATAGACAAGAGGACACAAAATGTAGGTTGCTATCCAGGGCCAAAACCTCTCCTCTTGAGAGGAAAACCCAAAATAATTCTCTCTTCTTATAGAATCTTCAAATGACGAATTCCAAGACATATGACCCTTGACAAAGACCCCTCCAAGACCAATTAAACCTATTATTTTGATGAAATTTTCTTTCACAAAGTCAACGTTAGTCAAACTTGCTCCAATACTTCAAATTTCATCCTTTCTTCAGAATTTCGGCTTGCTTCTTCAGGACTGCAATTTTTGGCTTACCTAAAATTTCTAGAATTCGTACATGTGACTGATTTTAGGGAAAATTTGAGTTCTCTCCTTTGTTTCTTTAGGTTTCCTTTCCTTAATTTTTCGGCCTACAAACTTGATTGGGATGATACCAAATTTCGTCTTCAAAAGTTGACTGCAATGATGCCCTAACTCTTCGCACATGTGGGAGATATAGCCCTAAAACAACTCAAAATATTCTTTTTATTCTTCTTTTAGTCTCCTTCTCTTCACTCCTTCTAGGTATCCTTCTCTTGATTTATCAAACTTGTTATATACCCTTTCAAATGAGGTCAAGCAACTCTTATATATAGTCTTCTCTTGGTTGTTGAATAACCCTTTCATGAGGCTGACTTGTCGCTTTGTAGGTTGACTTATTGTAGCCACGCTGACCTGATTTTCGAGGGTCTTTATGACTCAATTTGACTTACATAAATTCTCTTGACATGATACAATATACCCAATAGGGTATTTACATATGACATTGACTTCTATGACACCTAGAATTTATGAAAAAGCCCTAGAAGCACTCAATGGGTGCTTGACCTATAAATAAAATGATCTTGAGCATGAAACCCATGCTACAAAATAATAATAACAAATTTTTATTTTTCTCTTTACATCAAATCATGATTATAATAGACATTACGAAGACCGAACCTAGTTACATTTTCCAAAAATATGTCACCTAGAGTCTTTGATACTCAACTTTGTGCATAGGGCATGAAATATATTTTTGAACCCTGGAACTGCTTGATCCCTTTCTTGTTGTAGTGTGGTCCATCTCATGTACTAGTTTTTGTAGCTTCCAACAGAGGAATATTGTTCCTTAACAAGATCCCTGAAAGAGTCCCAAGTGGGTGCAACTAAAATAGTTTTGATTCCTCTGTGGCCCTTTTCTCATGATAAGTTTCCCACCAATCCTTCACATGTGGGGTGGCCTTAAGGAGTGCAAAGGTAATATTTTCTCTTTTGAAAAAAAATTGGACTGAAAAATATCTTTCTAGCATATTAAACCATTTTTCTAGAGCATATGCATTTATCTTTCCTTCAAATATAGGAATATCAAAATTAACTTTTACTCTAAAGGGGGTGGCACTTCCAAAGAGGCAACTTGATGAATATGTGTCGCCTATTTGCATCCATTGAAGGATATAGAAAAAAATTATCTATCATCTTGTTCCTTTGTCGCTCGAAGGATCCTTTCAGTAATAGTTTAATAGGATCTCCTGCTCCCTTGTATTTCTTTTCTTCTACCCTGGGAGGTCATCACAATTGATGAGGATGGTCTTGCAAGGGATCAAGTAGTTCAAGTACCAACTCCTTATATCCCAACCTCGTTGAGGACATGCATAGAAAAATAAATAAATAATATAATTCTTTGATACAACTGATCTGAATTTATGAAGGGAATGAAATGATATACAAATTTATAACCAAAACAAAAAGATAATATGAAACTTCACTTCTATTAATAAATGTAAAATGATGAAACTATATACATGTAGAATGAAAACAAATTAGCTCAAATGGTGGTAGCTTATCTCTGAGAAGAATTTTGACAGCTACACACCTTCGTCGAATTGTCTTACAATGATGCTCAAAGGCCTTTTTATCATAAATAAGTAATGAGAAACCCTAGATATCCAAGTACCTAACCCTAGGAGATGAAGCACCAAAAGGATTGTGAGCCTTGATGGGGTAAGTTGGAATGTCAACTTCCTAGGGTTGTAACTTTGGCATATTATTTTTGTTTGGTGTGTAAAATAGGTTGTTGGAAAGATCTATGACTATTGAGTGCCCATTTCCCCAAAATATTCCATTTAAGACCTAACAATGGCTTCAGAATTTCAAGACCTCAAAACTGTAGATAAAACTACCAAAATAGAAAATTATATTGTGAGCCAGTGGAATAGGTTTGTGGTCATTGATATCCAACTAGATTAGATAGTAATTCCCTCATTTCATGAATTTGAAAACTTGGGTGTAGGCATAGATGATGCATGTATGTTGGCATGAAACAAGAAAAAATGTCATAGAACTTGTTATGCATAAACTAGATGTCCTTGTCCTTTTAGTAATGGGCCCTATTAAGTGTGAGGGATCCTCTAGATTGGTCCCCAATATTTTACAGAGAAATTATATAAAATTTTATTGAAATTGATAATGTATAAAAAACTTGGCCTATGTGAGGAACTATCCTATTTTCACAAGTATGAAGAGTGTACTAACCTTATTCCTAATGTGGTAGGTAAAACCATCAATGATATTATGTTTATTTTTGGGGCATTGAATGTTAGATCAATGTCAATTGGATGTTAATATTTTGCAATTGATCACTAAAGTAAGGGAGGACCATAACACTGTAATAATTTTACATTAGTGATTAGATGAAGACTTAAGGAAGTCAAGGATCAAGCATGAACTCATTATGGTCACAACAAGTGATTTTACAAGGACTGTGTTGTATTGTGAACAAATATCAATGTCATTTGAAGTTATCTTTTTTGACATGGAGCCAAACATTATAATTTATTTGAAATTAATGTGGAACTTTGTGATTATCATATCATTTCTTACACCTGTATAAATTTTCCATCATAATGTCTTCCACTTTGGTATTGAAAATTCAATACCTCCTTAAATAACTTGGTAGCACTATCAATATCATTTTGTATTGACTAAAATGGGCTTGTGATGATCAAACATTAGATAATAAACATCAACAAAATATGCCTAAACCTCAAAAGCACAACATATTGTTAAACTATGTTGAGCTAGGTTGTAACCATGTTACTTGTCATACCATATGTAGGGATCATAGTGATTATATATGTGCAATTGACACACGTTGATCTAGTTCATGTGACTCTTGTATGCCCATTGGTCTACAAATGTAAATCAATGCACATGTATAGTGTTGCATTCAATATATTTTGAAGCAACTTCTATAAAAGAAATTAGGATTTTCACAAGGAACAATTACGATAGGTAAACCAAAGTCAAGCCATGCACATGCAAAGAATAGCTTTGGTGGACTCCACATAGATTTGATCTACTTACAAGACATTAGGATTGACATTAATAGGAACTTGTCAACAACCATAATTAACATTGTCAAAATTGAAACAAATTTGAAATACCCTATGAGTAAGTCTAGCAAGATATAATCCCATGGATACTTAATGAGAAGTGGCATGTAGAGGCCTTACATCCGATATGTCCCAGGTTTGATTTGGAGCGCACAAAAGAAACATTTATGGAAGCAAAGAAAAGTTTTGTTGAGGCCTCTACCTTAGGAAATAAGGAGAAACCAATTGAAGAAATGGACCCATCCATGATTACCACATTCTTGGAGGCCTGCATGAGCAACTGACGCTGTGAAGGGCCTACAGGAACTGATCAATCGGTGCGCTGGTAAGGATGGCGCTAATGGTGAACAACGCGTTGTCAGGAAACTTGGCAAGCACAAGGCAAGGATCAGGCAAGAGATGAGACTCACCGTGCAGATAGGGGAATACGAGATGGACCAAGTTATCTTGGATCTGGGATCCAACGTGAATGTTTTGCCAAAACAGACTTGGGAAAGAATGGGGAGACCTGCGCTCCAGTGATCTCTGATACAGTTAAGAATGGCGAACCAACATAAAATTATCGAAATGGGGAGGCTGCAAGGGGTCACAGTTGACATCGAGGGCACTTCTAGGCACTTTTCATGGCTGTATTGATGTCTGAGCTGCTGTATTAGAGGGCCGAGGCAGAGGAGAGTAATTCTGGGCCAAGTTTGAAGTGATAAAGGGTGGACATACCCTCAGATAAGGCTGCCACAACCCTAGAAGATTGTTGTGGTTAGGCCGCAGGCCTAACCAACTCAAACAGAGCTGCATGGAGGAGTTTAAGGGCTGGTTTAGTGCTCATGAAAGCAACGTGGATGATGCGACAGTAAACAAGGTCGTTGAGCTCCTCTGCGAATATCAAGATTTGTTCCCCATGAAGTTTACTGATTTAAAAGGGACAATAGGAGACTTGGGTGTCATGAAGATCACCCTGAAACCAGAGCGAAGCCAGTAAAGAAAAGACCTTACCGCCTTAATCCTAAGTATAAGGAAAGGGTTCGCGCTGAGTTAGATAAGATGCTCGCGGCATAAATTATTGAGCCAATGGAGGAATCTAGTTGGGTAAGCCCGATAATGGTTCAAGAAAAGAAACAGAAAGAAGAAATAAGGATATGCGTGGATATCCAGAAGCTAAATGATGCTTGCGTGCATGACCCCTTCCCCACCCTGTTCACTGACGAAGTTCTGGATAATGTAGGTGGCCAAGAAGCATATTCTTTCATTGATGGGTTCTCTGGGTATCATCAGATCAAAATCGCACCTAAGGATAAAAGCAAGATGACCTTTGTGACGAAATGGGGATGTTTTCAGCATACTGTAATGCCTTTTGGGTTGAAGAATGCGCCAGCAATCTTTTTGCGCATGGTCATTGCGGCATTCAAAGACTTCATTAATAAGTTCATTGAGGTGTACTTTGACGATTGGACAATGTTTGGATTGGTCAAGCATCATGTGGAAAGTCTGCGCTTAATGTTAGATACATGTTAGAGACATCAGATCGCACTTAACCTGAAGAAGTGTCTATTTTGTGTCCCTTTTGAGATCCCGTTGGCTCATGTGGTATGCAGACAAAGATTGATGGTAGACCCCATGAAGATCGCGGTGATAATAAACTTGGAGGTGCCAAGGAGTGTGAAATAGCTGCATGTAACCCTGGGACATACCAAATACTATAGGAATTTCATCAAAATCTATGCCATGATCACCACGCCCATGGAGAAATTGTTGAAAAAGGATGCTATGGTTTATTGGAATGATGAATGCCAGAAGAGCTTGGACGTGTTGAAAGAGAAAATGGTCACTGCGCCAATCCTAGTCTTCCCGGACTAGAAGAAGGAATTTCATGTGTACCTGGACATCTCATGTATTGCGTTGGGGGCGGTGCTGACTCAAGCGGGTGAGGGGACCATCCTATAGCATTCGTGAGCAGGAAGATGTCCAAGGCTGAGAAGAGCTATTCCACTACAGAGTGCGAAGGACTAGCCATGGTATACGTGCTCCAAAAGTTCAGGCACAATTTGTTGGGTGGACATTTTAAGATGTATATAGATCATTCTACGTTAAAATACCTAGTTAATAAGCCTAGGGAAGATCTGCAAGTGGTTGGTATTATTCCAGGAGTATGATTTTGAAACTATTGTGAAGCGTGGACGATTGAACGCAAGACCAGATCATCTGTCGTGCATCGAAACAGGATAGGAGCACACTAATTTGGAGGAAGGACTACCTGACGTGCAACTCTTTTCAATGCACATTGCAGACAGTCACTTCGAAGATATCATACATTTCATGACAACGGGGAATGCTCCAGAAGGGTATACGAGCCAATAGAAGAAGGAGTTAGTAGTGTGCGCAACAAACTTCTCCATCATTGTAGGACACTTGTACAAAATGGGGTCAGATGAAATATTGCGACGATATGTACCTGACTTTTAGAAAAGTAGCATCCTCACGGAGGTTCATGGAGGAGCTGCAGGAGGACATCATGTAGGAAAAGCAACAATGCAGAAGGTTTTGCATGTTGGATTGTGGTGACCAACTCTACATAAGGACACGAAAGCATATTGTAGGGCCTGTGACGCATGTCAAAGGACTGGCTGGCCATCGCAGAGGGATGAACTGCCATTGATGCCGCAGGTGACGTTACAACCGTTCGAGAAATATGCGATCGACTTTGTAGGCCCAATTCAACCTCCAGGGAAAAAAACAGGTGTGCTGTACATCATCACCGTGACTGAGTACTTGACTAGGTGGGTGAAGGCGTAGCCTATGAAGGACTGTACTGGCACGACAACATCGAAGTTTCTTTTTGAATATGTATTGATGAGATTTGGCTGTCCAAAGATCTTGATTAGCGATCACGGTACGCAATTTCTTAATGAAACAATCAGCGTGTTGATGGAAGAATTTCAGGTGTATCATCAAAAGAGCACGCCTTATCACTCGCAGACCAATGGGATGGTGGAATCCTTCAATAAGATACTAGAGAACGTGCTGACAAAGATCTACAATGCTCAGAGAAGTGACTGGGGATGTGCGTGTACCAGTGGTGCTATGGGCCTACAGAATGACTTCCAAGAAGTTGACTGGGAAAACGCCTTTCAGACTTGTGTATGGCTTAGAAGTTGTGATGCCAATGGAATACATTGTACCTAGTCTGCACATAGCGGGACTTTGTTATGAATCCAACTCAAAAAAATATAGAAAAGATAGATCAACACCTTAGAATTCAACCTCTTCGAGGGGGCAACCTCCTTTACATTTCACAAATGAACAATTCTTGGATGATACAAATGAATAAACCTCCCTTCTATATATAGGAGTCTAAGGGGTCACAATATAATCAAGCCGACATAACAGTAATAACACAAGGGCACAAAAATAACAATAGTGGGTTCTATGGGGCACACTAATAATAAAATGGGGATAAGAGGGGCACAATAATAACAATAAGGGCTACAATGACAATAGTAATGGGGGAATCACTAGTATTATAGGGACCTAACATGCCCCTCTCCTTTTGAAAAGAATTGTCCTCGACGCTTGAGTAGTTATGGATGCTTCTGTATAAAATTCTCATCCTTCGATGTGGAATCTTCAACGGATAAGTTCTTCCACTTGATGAGATACTCCAAAATTGATCGATTTCGTAACTGTCAAGTTCTTGTTTCTGTGACTGCTTCCGGTTCCAATATGATTTTTCCTTCCTCATCAAGTTCTGGAAATATTGTTTGAACTAGGAGCTTGTCACCTATAACCTTCTTTAAACATGAAACATGGAAAACTGGGTGCACTCGGGAAGCTGCAGGAAGCTCCAATTTGTATGCCATAGTACCAATATTTTGCAATACCTTGTACGGACCATAATACTTTGGTGATAATTTATTATCCTTCTTAGCTTGCTTGAGGGACATTTGTTTATATGGTTGTAGCCATAGGACTACCTAGTCACCTACATCAAAATTTATTTTGCTACGATGTTGATTTGCCTGTTGTTTCATTCTATTCTGCACCAACATGAGGTTATCCTTTAAGAGTTGGAGAACTTATTGTTGATGCTCGATGTGATGTTCCACTGCTTGAACCTTAGAATTTTTTCTTAAATATGATGTGATGGATGGTGGATGATATCCATAAAGTGCCATAAATGGGATCATTTTTGCTGCAGTATGGAAGTAAGTTTTATACCAACATTCAGCCAGAGGCAACCATTTGACCCATTGTGTCTGTTTATTAGATACAAATCAATGAAGATATACTTCCAAACATTTGTTTACTATCTCAGTTTTCCCATCAGATTGAGGATGATAAGATGAGCTATGAGTTAACTGAGTACCGAGACAAGAAAATAATTCTGTCCAAAAATTTCCAGTGAAAATGGGATCTCTGTCGTTTACAATAATCTTTGGGTTTCCGTGTAGCTTTTGAATTATTTCCATAAATGCAGTAGAAATTGTACTGGATTTAAATGGATGTGATAATGTACAAAAGTGTGCATACTTGGTAAGTCTACCAACTACCACCATGATGACACTTTTTCCTTAAGACTTGGGTAAACCTATGATAGCATCCATTGAAACCTCCTCCCAATGTTGGCTTGGAATGGATAAAGGTTGTAATAGACCTAGGGTGTTAATTGTTTGAACTTTATTTTGTTGGCAAACCAAACATTCCACCACAAAATTTTGAATATCCGATTTAAGGCCATCCCAAAAAATTCCTTCTTAACCCTGTGGTAAGCTTTTAAAAATCTTGAGTGCCCTCCTAAGGGAGAAGTGTGCAATTCCATAAGAATCTTTTGTTTGAGTTGGGAATTCTTACATAGGTATAAGCGATCTTTGTACCATAACAAATCATTTTTCTAACTTAATGTATCAGATGTACGGGGATCTTGTTGTAACTTTTGAATGAGTGCCCACACTTCTTCGTCATTCTTCCATTCATCCCTTGCTTCGTTTGTCCAATTTGGTTGGATAATAGAAATGGAGCACAACAATGCTTCCACATCCTCATCCTTTCTTGAGAGTGAATCCGCCACAACATTTTACTTCCCTTTTTTGTAGATGATTTCAAAGTCATATCCCATCATCTTTGTGACCCATTTTTGTTGCTCTTTAGAGGATAATGTTTGTTCTAAAAAGTATTTAAGACTTTCATGATCCGTTTTTACCTTGAAGTGTCTTCCCGTTAGGTAGGGTCACCATTTCTTAAGTGCATGTAGTATTGCCAACATTTCCTTCTCATAAATAGATTTGTGTAAATACTTTCCTTTGATTGGACGACTTTCGAAAGAAATAGGTCTTTCATCTTGCATTAAAACAACACTAATTCCATTTCCTAAAGCATCACATTCCACAATAAAGGTTTTTGTGAAGTCCGGTGCTTAGGACATTGCCTCTTTAAGATGTTCGAAGGCCTTTGTTGCTTCTAGAGTCCATGAAAATGCATCTTTCTTCAATAATGTTGTTAGAGGTGCTACTATTCTCCCATAATTCTTAACAAACTTGCGATAATACCCTGTCAACCCGAGAAATCCTCGCAAATGCTTTATGGATGTGGGGATTTTTGATTCCTTAATGGCTTTAATTTTTCTAAGGTCTACATTAACACCTTCATGAGATACAGTATGACCCAGATATTACACCTCTTGTACTCCAAAGAAACATATGGAGCTTTTTGCATATAATTGTTTCTCCTACAATAGTATGAGCACCCTGTCAACATGTTGAACATGATCCTTCCAAGACTTGTTGTAGATTAGTATATCATCAAAAAATACTAACACAAATTTTCTAAGGGTTTGAAAATGGAATTCATCAAACCTTGAAATGTAGAAGATGCATTGGTAAGGCCAACAGGCATGACCAAAAAATCATAATGACCCTCATGAGTTCTAAATGCTATTTCTTGAATGTCTTCAGTCTTCATTATGATTTGATGATATCCTGAATGAAGATCCAACTTGGTGAAGTAAATTGATCCATGCAATTCATCCAATAATTCATCAATAACAGGAATGGGAAATTTATCTTTAATAGTGAGCTTGTTGAGCTCCCTATAATCTGGACACATGTGCCATGATCCATCCTTCTTGTGCACCAATACTACTGGAGCAGAGAAAGAAATTTGACTAGGTTGAATTATACCAGCCTCTAGCATTTTTGCAACCATACGTTCAATTTCACTCTTTTGGGCATAGGGATATCTATGTGGCCCGATGTTTCCAGGAACACTTCCTGGAATCAAATGAATAGCATTATCATGATCATGAATAGGTGGGAGGCCTTTGGGAGTCTCAAATACCTTGGAATAATTGTCCAAGACTTTTTGGAGATCTGGAGAAATAGATGATTTTGATGTGGGAACCTCTAGCGAACATAATTGTGCAATTATGCCTTGTTGTTCCTTCTTTAGAAGCTTTTTCATACCATTAGAGCTGATTATCTTTCCCGGTTTCCTTGCAATACCCCTTAATTCAACTTCCTGAATCAATCAACAATATTACATTTTTCTTCTTGATATGTCCTTCTATCTTAATATTTTGAGGGGTTGTAATACCAGCCAATGCATTACAATATATGGTTG
The DNA here is from genome assembly GCA_031772625.1 of Pinus tabuliformis. Taxonomy (NCBI): domain Eukaryota; kingdom Viridiplantae; phylum Streptophyta; class Pinopsida; order Pinales; family Pinaceae; genus Pinus; species Pinus tabuliformis. The sequence continues at coordinate 738,617,782 of CM062817.1, forward strand.
GATTCATTTCTTATTTATCTAGGGTTTTTTCCTGGTGTATATCCTCTTCTTTTGACGTTTCTTATTCATTTTCTTCCTCTTCTTCACAATCTATGTAAAATAATTTCTTCTCAACACACTTATGACCTTTAGTGTATTTTTTATCACAACTATAACAAAGCCCTTTTTCTCTTTTTTATTCCAATTGTTGTGGTGTCAATCTTGTAGGTTGTGGAAGGCTAGGAGAAACAACACTTCCATCTTTATAGTTGTGATTCCAATGGAATACATTGTACCTAGTCTGTGCATAGCGGCACTATGTTATGAAACCTGCTCACAAAAAGATAGAAAAGATAGATAAACGCCTTCAAAATAAGCCTCTTCGAGGGGGAAACCTCCTTTATATTACACAAATGAACAATTCTTAGATGATACAAATGACGATACCTCCTTTCTATATATAGGATTCTAAGGGGTCATAATATAATTAGAGTCGACATAACAATAATAATGTAAGGGCACAATAATAATAATAGTGGGCTTCTATGGGGCACAATAATAACAATATGGGGACTACATGGGCACAAAAATATAATAAGGGGGTTGTAATAATAACAATAAGGGGTTACACTAGTAGTATAGGGACCTAAAATGCCCTCTCCTTCAAAAAGTGTTGTCTTCAACGCTTGAGTAGTTCTTGATGCTTATGTATAAAATTGTTGTCCTCCCATGTGGAATCTTCAGTGGGTAAGTTATTCCACTTGATGAGATACTCTGAAATTGATCAATTTCATAGTTGTTAGGTATTTGTTTCTGTGACTACTCCAAATTCCAATATAATTTTTCATTCCTCGTCAAGTTCTGGTAATATTTTTTCAGTTGGGATCTTCTGAAACTTTTGAATGAGTGGCCACACTTCTTCGTCCTTCTTCCATTCATCCCTTGCTTCATTTATCCAATTTGGTTGGATAATAGAAATAGCCCAAAACAATGCTTCCACATCCTCATCCTTTCTTGAGAGTGCATCTGGAACAACATTTTGCTTCCCTTTTTTGTAGATGATTTCAAAGTCATAACCCAACATATTTGTGACCCATTTTTTCTATTCTTCTAAAGATAATCTTTGTTCTAAAAAGTATTTAAGACTATCATTATCCATTTTTACCTTGAAGTGTCTTCCCATTAGGTAAGGTCACCATTTCTTAAGTGCATGTAGTATTGCCAACATTTCATTCTCATAAATAGCTTGCTTGAGATGTAGCCGTAAAAATACCCCATCACCCACATCAAAACTTTTTTCACTATGATATTGATTTGCCTGTTGTTTCATTCGATTCTACACCAAAGTGGCATTATCCTTTAAAAGTTGGAGAACTTGTTGCTGATGCTCGATGTGATCTTTCATTGCTTGAATCTTTTTCTTCTTGATATGCCCTTATATCTTGAGAGTTTGAGGAGTGGTAATTTCTTCCAATGCATTATAAGATATGATCCGATTCATTTCTTGATGCTCGATGTGATCTTTCACTTCTTGAAACTTTTTCTTCTTGATATGTCCTTCTATCTTAAGAGTTTAAGGAATGGTAATTTCTGCCAATGCATTACAAGATATGGTCAGATTCATTTCTTGATGCTCGATGTGATCTTTCACTTCCTGAACATTTTTCTTCTTGATATGTCCTTCTATCTTGAGAGTTTGAGGTGTGGTAATTCTTGCCAATGCCTTACAAGATATGGTCAGATTCATTTCTTATTTCTCTGGGGTTGGTTCCTAGTGTATATCCTCTTCTTTTGACGTTTCTTAATCATTTTCTTCCTCCTCTTCGCAATCAATGTAAAATAATTCCTTCTCAGCGCACTTACGACCTTTAATGTATTTTTTATCACAATTGTAACAAAGCCCTTTTGCTCTTTTTTATTCCACTTGTTGTCATGTCAACCTTGTAAGTTGTGGAAGGCTAGGAGAAACAACACTTCCATATTTACAGTTGTGAGGGGTAGACTTCCTTATTGCCATAGTTTTTCTTTCCACTTTTCTTGCCAACCTGAATGCCTTCTCCAATGAATCAGGTTCCCAAAGACGAACCTCATGTTGAATGATATCCTTTAAAGTCCATATGGAGACATCAATCCTCTGCTTCTCTGGAATATCATTTTCCCTTATATTCAATTTTTGAAAGTCCTCAATGTGCTCTGCCATTGAACACTTTTGTTTGATATTTATCAATTGGCTAAAGAAGGTGTTTCTCTTTGCATCCTCATAATGTCCTATCATTTCCTCCCTGAAAATTGACCATGTAACAAGTGGTTTGTGAGAACAAAGCCCTTTATACCATAAAAATTAATCTGGTTCTAAATATGAAGATGCAATACGTACCTTTTGTAATAGTTTCACCTCATGTAGATCAAAATATTGTTCCATCTGTAGTATCCAATTTACTAGATCCTTGCCATCAAACTTTCTCATATTGCCTTTTCTTGATTTGAGGAGCTCGATCTTGAAACAACTGTAACTCTGTAATTACAGATCTCCAAGTTCTGAATTGCGTCCTGTCGTAGCCCTCTGTGATCCAAAATGGATTTTGGATAGACTTCTAAGTCTAAGTGTTCCTCACAGAGGAAAATGAAAGTCCAAGGAAGTTCCTAGACATAGCCCCATTGCAGAGATATTTTCATTATGAATCTACTGCAACTTGAATGGGAAAAAATGGACTTAGGATGCAAAAGTTATCACCAAAAGAAGATGTCCCGTGTTCTTTAGAAAAAGAGGGAAAATTCTCTAAAATGGGCAAAAAACCCTTATAAAGGGAAATCACATTGGAGGAGGGACAAAGGCAGACTTAAGTGGAGAGCGAAGCCACCCCCGATTGCCGATCCCCGACATATCGGGTCGGTGGCAGGCCTGCGCATATAAAATAAGGTTAGGACCCCCCCCCCCAGCCCCCTGGGCCAATGCAATATGCCAATTGCCGATATTGGCGGATCCGCATCGGCGTTGGCATGGGACTGAAGGCGGGACCCCGGGCCAAGCGACATTGTGATCGCCGAAATCGGCAGATCGGGGGATCGGCCTTCCCCGATACACAAGACTGATGCAATGAGCGATGCCTATAAAAAGGTTAGACCCGATAAGTTTTCAAAGTCCGATTGTATAAAATTTCAGGTCCGGGAATTTGGATTTTCATGTATTTCCCGTGTATTTGGGATTTTACCCAAAACACATATGCGATGCGATAAGCGATGAATCCAGACCCGAAAGGGTTTATAAATGCAAATGTATATTGTTTGAAGTCCACCATAAAGCCATTCGATGGTATTTTCAATGTTTTAATGTATTTTTCAAATACAAAGGAAAATGCCCGAAAGTGATAAAAAGCAAACCTGAAGGGGAATTTAGATGTGATCTATATAATTTGAGTTCCGTAAAGGTGGATTTCGAGCGGGCCTCAAGTGGTAAATGGTTTTGGGCTGGCTCCGCCCGATCCCACACACTGGTCGACACGTGGCTGGCGGAGGAGAGAGGAAAACCACCTTTTTCGGGCAGGTAACCTCCGTGCTCCTAAGCCGCCCGAAATGGGATATTGACAGTTGGATCAAGGATCCCGCAGATCGACGATGGAGATTGCGGCAGTAGCCAAAGGTGGACCTAATGTGATTTTAGGGCGATTGCGATAATATTTTGAAGTCTGATAAAGTGGATTTTGTCGGGTTTTTGAAGGGTTTCTCGTGTATTTGGGATTTTTCCCAATACACTAGTGCGAAGCAATATAACGCCTAATAGAGGACCCGATAGGGATTTAGGGGCGATTGAATGGGATTTCACGTCTGGAAATCACGCTCGATAGTGTATTTTGCGGGCCTTCCCTATGTAATGGGATTTTCTCCATTTTTCGATTTTCACCTATGAAACGGCCCCGATTCCTTTTGTAACTGCTCCTGATCATCATGCCACACTGCAACAAGTGTTTTTATAGGCAATGATGCATTGTGAAATGACAGAGCCACAGAGGGACAATGAATCGTAGAGAAACGGCCGGGGAAGCGAAAAAGCCAAGGAAGATGCCTCAAAAGAGCCAGAGAGCACAATTTAGAGCAGAGGAGGAAGAAGCTAGCAGGAAGCTAAGGTGAAAGAGAGCAGCGCAAAAAGGGAAGGCAAAGAGAATGCAAAGCTAATGTGCAGAAAGTGGAGTCACTTGGAAGTCAAGTGAAAAGCCTGAGAGCTGCCATTTTCAGAGAGCCAGAGCCGAGGGCCAGAAAGCCGAGAGCTTCAGAGCCAAGAGAGATGTTGTTCTAAGCCCATTGTTCCTATGTAAAATAGTGGAGTTGAGCCAAGAGCTTGTAAAAGGACTTTGCCATAATCCCAGAGAGCCTAGTCGAGTTGACTAGAGCTCAAGGAGATGTAGCCCAAGAGTTTCGGGTGAAATCCTCATTAAATTGTTGTTGTATGTGTTTGTTTTAATGCTGCAATTATTTAATGTTATATATATTTATACATCAGTTTAAGCAAAGCCAATTCACAGCACATAAATAATTCTAAAATAGACATAAGCATACACCTATATTGTCAAGCACGCATTTAATTATGCAATGGTTAATCAATAAGACTTGGGAATATTTAAGCTTTGGAAGTGGGAGAGGTCCTTGTAAGTTAGACAAGAAGCCTAAGTGCCCCATTTTCAAATCAGGAGGTATCAGAGCTTGAGATTGATTAACCACACCTTCAAAGAAGGTTATATCAGAATGCTTGATTGATAGAGCAAAGATTGCTTGTTTGAAAGGTGTTTAAACAATCAGAGGTTGATTGTATGCTTGTTGCAGACTGACTATTGTTTGAGTTTGTAGAGGTGAAGAGAAAGTTGTTGATAGCTCAGTCCAGGAAGAACAAGAAGGGCTAAAGGCATTCTTCTAGTCCAAAGGACCTCAAAGCAATCCTTGAAGCACAAAAGGTTTGTTGCAAAAGGTTTCTTAGATAAGCTCTTTATTAAGCTTGTTTGAAGTTCTTTTGTTTAGTGGTATAATGACAACTTCTACAAGTGAATCCTCAATTTCCTCCTTCATCACAACACTCTATTATGGAGACTTGAAGCAAGACTTGTTCATCATGATGGAGAAGGTGAGAGAAATGTAGGAGGATGGAAGGAAGAGCAGCATACTTAGGGAGCAGTTGAATTCCATGAAGGAAGAGAAGCAGTTGCTTTCTGAAAGACTGCAGGAAATGGAGAGGCAACTTCATATTGCAAATATGAACCTGAAAAGGATGCACGAGTTGGATTCACAACTCTTTGTTGCCAAAGAAGCCTTGTTCAAGTATCAGCTTGAAGAAGAGGTAAGCCATTCCAGTTTGTCTTCAAATTCCTCTAAGAATACTTATTGGTTCTTTTGAAAAACATACCAAAGGCATAGGTTCCAAGATAATGTCCAAGATGGGCTAAGAAGGAAAAGGCTTGGGTAGACATGCACAAGGTATTGTTGAGCCAGTAATAATTGAGGAAAGGCCTGAGTATTTGGGTCTTGGCTATGTACAAGCTTATGGAGAAAGTTCCAACGCTGCCATGAAGATCATTAAAACAACTCCAAGAAGGAGTTGCATTACAGGTCTTCAAGAGTGTGAAGATTGTATTTAGGAGGAGTGCAATAGCTTGAAACATCATTTGCAGGATGCAGGTATTCAGAAGCACACACTTGAACCAGAGAGTTGGGGAGACTCTAACAGCTTGGAAGAGATTGATGGGGTTCCAAAGGGAGCCACTTCTTCATTTGCTTCACCTCCTCATGAAGGCAATAACAGTGAAAGAGAAAGGTATAAATCTGGTTCTAATCATCTTCCTTTTGATTTTGCAAAGCATGATAAATTTTCACATAAGCATGGGAAAAGAATTGCATGTTCCTTTTGTGGTTTGGATAACCATCATGTTTCTAGATGTTGGAAGAGAATGGCCACATACAGGAAACTTTTGAAGGAAAAGAAGCAAAAAGCCAAAGGTCCATTGGACAAGGCAAATCATGCTGTCAAGAGTATGCACACGTGTTGTACTTACTACCATAAGCAAGGGAATCTTGTTGAAAGATGTTGGACTCTGAATCCAACAATGCTTCCACAAAAGCTAAAGAAAGTGGAAAGAGAAGATGGCAGAAATGGAAAGGAAGATGTTGATGTGTCTCAGTATGATTCACATGTTGATGCTGATGTGTAGACAAAGGTAGTACCTTTGAAATGGATTGGTGAGAAATGGCTAGAGTTCTTATCCAATTAAGGTTGCATGTCTATTGATGCATCTATTTTCATTTATTTGTTAATGAGATACAAGTTGTAGGCTCTTACCAAGAAGGAGAATGGAAAAAGGTTGAGTAGGAGACTCACTTTGTTGCATCTACATTATATTTCATTTCAGCTTCGAAAGTACAGTGTGCTTAAGTGAAAGTTGAAGGATGAAATGCATGCATGAGCATGATGTGCATGGACATAGGGATGTTGATGTTTTCCTTGTTTTGAACATGTATGTGTAATTAACTTGTACGGTTGATTGCTTTGACATGCATGTAATGCAATGTTGACTTGGGAGAAGTTAACTTGGTCTCCAAGATGGAGATAATAATGAAGTGTTTCATCTTTTGAAAAGAGTCCTAATGGTCTTTTTCTACATGCTTGACTTGAAGAGTCATTTGTTTAAAGGAATGTTTTGTGGGCTTGTTATCTAGTCCATCATTTGTATGTAGATGTAAGACATGGAGGTGTTCACAAGCTGTGAAATCTGTTTCTTTGGTTGAAGCAGGAGTTTAGGCCATCTAGTTGTTGTTAACAGTTGTTGTTGACAGCTTTTCAAACATGTAAAAATGAAAGTTTTGTGGAGAATATGAACTTCACATTTTTTTGAGCCACCTTGGATCAATGATCAAGGCAAAGAAGTTTGAACCACCTTCTATGACCATTTCAGCAGAAGTTCTGCAGGAAGGCAAGGAGGAAGACAATTCTTCCCAAGAAGACCAACCCATCTAAGAAGGGAAGTGGTTAGAGACTTTGATTCAGAGGCACTGTACAAGACAAGTGTGTGGAGGCTAAAAGAAGAGGGTGATGTTACTCTCAGGTACTGTTTAGATCAGTATATCAGTTTTTTAGAGACCAAAATGTCTTTTAGTGGGAAGGTGTGATCCAAAATGGATTTTGGATAGACTCCTAAGTCTAAGTGTTCCTCACAGAGGAAAATGAAAGTCCAAGGAAGTTCCTGGACATAGTCCCATTGCATAGATATTTTCATTCTGAATCTATTGCAACTTGAATGGGAAAAAATGGATTTAGCATGCAGAAGTTATCACAAAAATAAGATGCCCTATGTTCTTTAGAAAAAGATGGAAAATCCTCTAAAATGGGCAAAACACCCTTATAAAGGGAAATCACATCGGAGGAGGGCCAAAGGCGGACTTAAGCAGGGAGCGAAGCCACCCCTGATTGTCGATCCCCGACATATCAGGTCGGAGGCAGGCCTGCGCATATAACATAAGGTTAGGACTCCCCCCCCCCCAGGCCAATGTGATATGCCGATCGCCGATATCGGTGGATCAGCATTGGCGATCGCAGGGGACTTAAGGCGAAACCCTAGGTCAAGTGACATTACGATCACCAAAATTAGTAGATCGGGAGATCGGTTATCCCCAATACACAGGGCCGATGTGATGAGCGATGCCGATAAAAAGGTTGGACCTGATAAGTTTTCAAAGCCTAATTGTATAAAATTTCAAGTTCGGGAATTCAGATTTTCACGTATTTCCATGTATTTGGGATTTTACCCAAAACACATATGTGATGTGATAAGTGATGAATCCGGACACGAAAGGGTTTATAAATGCAAATGTATATTGTTTGAAGTCTGCCATAAAGCCATTCGATGGTATTTTCAATATTTTAATGTATTTTTCAAGTACAAAGGAAAATGCCCGAAAGCGATAAAAACCAGACGCGAAGGGGAATTCAGGTGCGATCCATATAATTTGAGTTTCGTAAAGGCAGATTTCAGGTGAGCCTCAAGTGGTAAATGGTTTTGGGCTGGCTCCGCCCGATCCCACACACTATTCGACACGTGGTTGGTGGAGGAGAGAGGAAAAATTCCTTTTCAGGCGGGTAACCTCCGTGCTCCTAAGCCGCCCGAAATGGGATACTGACCATTGGATCAGTGATCTCGTAGATCAACAGTGGAGATTGCGACAGCAGCCAAAGGTGGACCTGATGCGATTTTAGGATGATTGCGATAATATTTTGAAGTCCGATAAAGTGGATTTTGTCGGGCTTTTGAATAGTTTCCCGTGTATTTGGGATTTTGCCCAATACACTAGTGCGATGCGATATAACGCCTAATGATGGACCCGATAGGGATTTAGGGGTGATTGAATGGGATTTCATGTCTGGAAATCATGCCCGATAGTGTATTTTGCGGGCCTTCCCTGTGTAATGGAATTTTCTCCATTTTTCGATTTTCACCTATGAAACGACCCTGATTCCTTCTGTAACCGCTCCTGATCATCATGCCACACTGCAGCAGACGTTTTTATAGGAAATGATGCATTGTGAAATGACAGAGCCGTAGAGGGACAATGAATCGTAGAGAAATGGCCGGGGAAGTGAAAATGCTGAGGAAGATGCCTCAAAAGAGCCAGAGAACACAATTGAGAGCAGAGGAGGAAGAAGCTAGCAAGAGGCTAAGCCAAAGCATGAAACTAAGGTGAAAGAGAGCAGCGTAGAAAGGGAAGGCAAAGAGAATGCATAGCTAATGCGCAAAACATCCAAGTGGAGTCACTTGGAAGTCAAGTGAAAAGCCCGAGAGTTACCATTTGTAGAGAGCTAGAGCTAGAGCCGAGAGCCAGAGCCAGAGCCGAGGGCCAGAAAGCTGAGAGTTTCAGAGTTAAGGAGATATGGTGTTCTGAGCCCATTGTTCATGTGTAAAACAGTGGAGTTGAGCCAAGAGCTTGTAAAAGGACTTTGCCATAATCCCAAAGAGCCTAGTCGAGTTAACTAGAGCTCAAGGAAATGTAGCCCAACAGTTTTGGGTGAACTCCTCATTAAATTTTTGTTGTATGTGTTTGTTTTACTACTGCAATTATTTACTGTTATATGTATTTATACATCAGTTTAAGCAAATCAATTCACATCACATAAACAGTTCTAAAATAGACATAAGCATACACCTATATTGTCAAGCACACATTTAATTCTGCATTGGTTAATCAATAAGACTTGGGAATATTTAAGATTTGGAAGTGGGAAAGGTCCTTATAAGTTAGACAAGAAGCCTAAGTGCCCCATTTTCAGATCACTCTGAGTCCTCTTTTTATCCCTACAAGTTTGATCAAGATTGGATTCTGCAAGGAAGAGTTATGTCAAATCTCCCATGATGACTTGATTATAGACTAGTTCAGTATATCGAACTTGTACAAAGTGCCACGTGTCACTGTTTCAACCTTAGGACCTACAACTGATACAAAAAAAATAGTCTGTCCTCTTTCTGAAAATTCTTATGCAATTTTAATCTAATGCTCAAAGAGAAAGTTATGATGATTTTCCCAAGGTCACCTATTTGGGATGTAATTCGGGAGCTTGTAGAAAAGCTAAATGTCTTGGACTATATCTCTGAAAATATAGAAAAACAAGATCTACAATTCAGGCTTGAGCTTCACCAAAATTTCCGCTTACATGGGTTTTAATTTCAGAGTTTGAACCTTCGCAAAAAAACAATTATAACGAAAATTCTATGATAACCTGTTTGAGATGGAATTCTGGAGTTTTCAAAAACCCTAACTTCCTCAGATCATATCTCTGAAAATATAGCAAGAAAAGATCTGAAATTTTGACTTGAGGTGCAGAACGAGTTTGAATCAAATGGGTTTTTGTTTTAGCTTCTGAAAATGTGTAGCGAAAAAGTTATAGCGAAAACTCCACGATGACATGTTTGGAGCAGCGAAACCCTAGAATCCAAAGCTTTGATACCAAATGTTATGAAACCAACTCACAAAAAGATAGAAAAGATAGATAAACGCCTTCAAAATAAGCCTCTTCGAGGGGGCAACCTCCTTTACATTACACAAATGAACAATTCTTGGATGATACAAATGACAATACCTCCTTTCTATATATAGCAGTCTAAGGGGTCATAATATAATCATAGCCAACATAACAATAATAATGTAAGGGCATGATAATAACAATAGTGAGCTTCTATGGGGCACAATAATAACAATATGGGGACTACATGGGCACAACAATATAATAAGGGGGTTGTACTAATAACAATAAGGGGTTACACTAGCAGTATAGGTACCTAACATGTTTCCATTTTCTTTCTTTGGGGCATCAATTAATGCTAATAATTCTTCACTATTCCCTTTGAATTCCTTCAAACTAATTTTTCAAACCAATATTATGAGAAACTTAAAAAAAACTACACACCTTTTTTTCACTTTGTAAGAGCTCAATATTGAATAGGTTGTATCTCTGTAACCATGGATCTCGAATATCTAAAATCACGTCCTACAGTAGCCCTTTGAGTCCTCTTTCTAACCCCACAAGTCTGATAAAGATTGGATTCTCCAAGGAAAAGTTATGCCAAATCTCCCACGGTGACCTGATTATAGACTAGTTCAGTAGAGTGAACTTGTATGAAGTGCCACGTGTCACTGTTTCAACCTTTGTACCTGAAACTAATATACAGAAAACTAGAGACCATCCTCTTTCTGAAACTTCTTACAAAATTTCAATCTGATGCTCAGAAAAAAAAAAAGTTGTGACGATGTTCCCCACGTCACCTATTTGGAATGTAATTCGGGAGTCTACAAAAACCGTAACTTTCTCAGATCATATCTCCGAAAATATAGCGCTACAAGCTCTGAAATTTGGACCAAAGTTTATAATGATTTCGGCTCAAATGGGTTTTTTTAGCTTCTGCAACATCGTAGAAAAAAATTTATAGCGAAAATACCACAATGTCCTATTTTGAGCAGCGAAACCCTCGAATCCAAACCTTTGATACCAAATGTTATGAAACCAGCTCACAAAAAAATAGAAAAGATAGATCAACGCCTTAGAATTCAGTCTCTTCGAGGGGGAAACCTCCTTTACATTACACAAAGGAACAATTCTTGGATGATACAAATGACTAAACCTCCCTTCTATATATAGGAGTCTAAGGGGTCACAATATAATCAAGCCGACATAACAATAATGACATAAGGGCACAACAATAACAATAGTGGGTTTCTATGGGGCACACTAATAATAATATGGGGACAATAGGGGCACAATAATAACAATATGGGCTACAATGACAATAGTAATGGGGGAATCACTAGTATTATAGGGACCTAACACACTCACAGGAATGGCGGACCGCAGAGCCTTGGAAGAGAGGCTCGCGCAGCTAGCAGAGCTTGAAGAGGACTGATTTCTAGCTGGATTTCATCAACAAGTTCAAAAGGAGCGCTAAAAGGCATGGCATGATTGGCACATTAAACTGCGGACCTTCAAGGTAAATGATCTAGTTTTGTTATATGACAGCAAGTTTGATAAATTTTCAAGGAAATTTAGGATGCATTGGCTGGGGCCCTATGTCATCAAAGAGATTACTAACGGTGGAGAAGTTCAAATGGTTAAGTTAAATGAGGAGCCCTTCCCAGGAAAGGTGAATGGTAGCTAATTGAAGCCATACACTGGTGATCTAGCTAGATGACTATATGAAGGTAGCACAGTCTTAGCGCTCCAGGCAGCTGAAAGGAGGTGTGGGACTATAAACTACACTGCCCGGGTTGGGGAACTACGTGATGAGGAACCTGTGTGGAATAAGGAGATGTCACAGAGACCACACAAGCGCACAGAAGGCTGTGCTACCTAGGATAAAACTGTGCAGGTCAACTAGAAAGTGACCATTAAAGTCACTGTTCATGATTTGACGATGAAGAAACGGCCAAATGGAGTGGGGGAAACATTTAAGATGAAATTTATGGGCGATATCCTTAAAAATCTGTTGCCAATCTAGCATTAATGAACCGATTTTTGGGGAAACAATCTGATTTGAATTCAAAATGCCCTATAAATTACATGTGGCTATTCAACGAAGAACACTTGGCATTGTGAGCATTGATTTGTTGAGCTCCCAGACGCGTATGAACTGTGAATTCTTTGAAGCTCTGGTAGCGAGTTCAACATTTGAGAAATTTCCAAAGGAGACAAAAGAATTGTTGAATAGCGTCATGTTGACATCGATAGAAACTGTAGATATTGTGGAAGCAGTGACAACCGAAGGGTTTCTGCCAGAGGTTGCTATTGAAGTAGAGGGAGCTACTCTGGAGGTTGTAGAGACACCCAAGTCACCACAGTCGCCTAGACCAAGGCCTAGCCTGACCTAGGAGAGTGTGAAAATCAAGAAAGGAAAGCAGGCCGCGACATCGCAGCTGATGCACGTGTCACCTAGAAGAAACCCACTGAAGGACAAGCCCATCGCACAAGAAAAGGGCAAAACAATTAACCTAGAACTAGAGGAGGAAGAAATTGAGGATATCCCAATGGACGATGAGGATCTTGGGATAGAAATGGAGGACGTTGAAGTTGAGGGGTCTGACCCCATTACTAAATTGCCTGAGTACGTTCATCTGCGCAGGGGCAAGGCCAAGGTGCCTAAGGACATTGACGAGAGAAAGGTCACCTTGTACACACCTCTACTGCCAGACCAGATTGTTTTTGAAGGACCACGCTTGGGGTGGATTCCAATGTTGAAATTGGAGGACTGGGACTTAGCTGACACTGAGTGATTCCCTCACTTGGTGATAGACCAGCTAATGCACCACATTCTCCATAAGACCACCGGGATGACTGCGTTGGAACCACGAAAGTGGCTCAAAGGAGTGGATAAGGCAAGCCTGCTCAACCTGCTATGGGTGTTGCACTACAATCGAACACCCATTACCTTGTTGGTAATCAAGTAGCTATTATGCTTGGTACATGATGGGTCTTTGTGGCTAGAGGAGTCGATACCCCTCACTGATAGACTAATCCATCAGATCATAAGGCCGTCATATTTAGGGGAGAATCTGGCTATGATGTTTGGTGGAAATTTGAGCGAGCTGGCCCTTGCGGAGGCCAGGAAGAAGAAGTTCGGATTAGTAAAGAAGTCGCGCAACTATGCTATTACAAGTATTTCTGAACCTGCGGTCAAGGTGGCCACGCATATTTTGGCAGGGAAGGTCATGCAGAAATGTCGTTCCGATGAAGTATTGGCGCCCGTTGTAGCTCTAGCAGACCAACGCACGGAGGGGGTTCAATTTAATTGGGCATACTACCTCTGCGGTGAGTTCCTTGCGAACTACCGTGAGGCGCAGGATCTCAGCAAGACCTTCCACTATGCGTGGCTCTTATTGTCCATTGTGTTGGTAGCCTAGGAACTACCCGAAGACAATCAATTTCCCTTAGTCACGCTGGACCTGCCTGAGGTCGCGAAGTATGCTTCATTGTGGGTGACTAAGGACCCTCAGCAGATCAAAGACGACAAGATCTTTTGGATCTTGATGGAGATGAACATGCACATGGCACGTTCATTGCAGCCGTATGCGGAATTCAAGGCTGATTTCCACCACATATCCATAAGGGTGTGTAAGGACCCCGAGCAGAAGTGGCATGACTTTCCCTACTTGGAAACGGATAATGTGATTCAAGCGGTCATTGACAGTTGGCTGGCATAATGACACACTGCCTCGAACTTGACTGCAGGATCCAGAAAGACAGTCGCGCAACGGAAGAAGGAAGAATCCAAGCTCAAGATGGAGCAGTTGGCTGAGAAAAGAGTAAGGAGGTTGAGGATAAGGCTAATGCAGAGTGTGCTGCCATGCAGGATATAGGCGAATAGACAGGAGGAGAGGAGCGCAGCTCTGACAAAGAGAAGTCACCCTCCCCAGAGGAAGAGGAAGAAGAGGACGATCCAACAGAGCAGGGAGGAGCGAACCCGCAGATGCCTCCATTCCATATCAAGTGTCTAAGGGAACAAGAAAAAGTAGGGCCACGGAAGAATTCCAAGGCCAGCAAGACATCTGTGGATCCGATCACCCTAACAGAGGGGGATCTGAATGACATTGGAGATACAGTGCGGGATGCCACCGCGGAACTGCTGCAGCATTTTAAGCAGCAGTAGCAGTAGGCGTTGGGGGCGATTCAAGCGAATCTGTGGGAGCTGTAGATTCAGGTATCATAGACTGGCACGTCATCCACCAGTTTGGCCATTGGTACTTCAGAAGCTGTCGCAATGCTGCGCGCGAGGGACTCCCGAGCCATAGTGCTGCCAGATGGAGCACTGACGACAGAGACCGAAGCTGACAGGCCCACTGTCAACACACTCAAGGGAGTAGGGCTAAACTTGGCATCACTTCCTACCCAGGCACTCCACCTATTGCAGGATGGGGTGATTGTGGAACTGAGGGCCTGCGAACAACACGCTTTGCAGGTGATCAACGAGTAGAAGATCAACAATACTCAGATGGGTGTGCAACGAGACTCCGCCATCGCTTCCATGATGGAACTCACTGACACAAATCAGTGCATGATTAAGGCCGTGGAGGAAGCATGACGAATGGTCCTGGAATTGGCCATTCCTAAGGATGAGCCGGTAGATGTGTGTGTTCTCAAACTCGCTACGGGGGTGCGCGACACCCGTACAGATTTTGCTAAGGTTCAGCTGGAGCTAAACCTCCAAATTGTAGAGTTCCATTTGAAGGCCCAGCCTTCGACTCTACCGGAAGTCAAGGAGCAGCGCGTGACTGCTATAACAGAGGAAACAGCGGAAATAGAAAGTGCAGTGGCAGACTACACAACACTTTTTGAACAGTCGTTCGAAGTACTAACCAGCCTACAAGAAGACCCTATTGTGTAGAGGTTGGAAACAAAGGCGTGAGAGCTACAACAATGTTACAGTGAGGTAAAAGGGGCAGCACGTACTATTGCCATCACACAGAGACTCGCGAAGCTGCAGGAGGCCAAGACATTGAAGGAACAAGTAGATGCAGCTCAGAACAAAGAGGCAGTTCTGAAGGCGCGCTTGAAGCCTTGGTTGGATGAGGCCTACTTGATCATAGCCTCCATTGAAGGTAAGATGGCTAGTCTGCAAGAGACTCAGCAGAAGCTTTAGGCTGACAGTGCAGGGTGAGCGACAGAGAACTTGGTTGAGGAGATAAAGCAGGCGACCGCGCTGTGCACCGCCAAGGTAGCAGTCGTATAGGTCAAGCTGGGGGGTCTTCACGCCAAGATCTCCACACCCACAGAGTGACTCGAGGGCGAGTCACCATGTTTGTGTTGGGGGCTTGTTGGGAATGGGTTCCCCCAAGAGTCATTTTTGGGGCTAAAAGCCAATGTTTTGGGGTAGAAAACCCAAATTTTGTAATAAAGATGAAAAGTCTCCGCATTTTGTGGTCTCGGAGCACAAAGATGTGAAGAGTCATAAAGGGTTGTCCACCCTTGTTTGGTAAAGTCTCATGTCGGCTGTAAAGATCTACCCATGGTCCACGAACCATGGGATTGTATAAAAAGGGAGTCTTAGAAGACTCTAAGGGGGGAAGTGAAGAGAAGTAGAAGAAAACAGAGCTGGTTCTAAGTGTTCTTGGGTCTTAGTGTAGGTAGAGTATCTACAGCTGAATGCGCAGAGGCCTAGGGTGGAAGTCCGCAACTGAGTGCGCAGACCCCTGCAACTGTGTGCGCAGGGTGGATAGAGTTTGTACTGAACTTGAGATATCAATAAAGAGAAGTATTTTGCAAATCACTGTGTATCTTGTCTATGTTTAATGAATCTGATTATATTATGTTACTATCTAAGTTTAAATTATAATGCTTATTTGATGCATGAATGTATTTGATTATATCTGTTAATTGAACGTGAGCAAGAATATAGGTTTACGCGAATATAACTGTAAATGCATGGTAGATTAGGTAACATCTAAGATAACTTGGGAACTTATACAGTAATGTAGCCAGAGGGCGTGTAAGTGCCTGAGCCACTGGTTAGGGCTACATGAAGATTAGTTGGATACCTTTGCGAAGGTACTAAAGGGCGGAAGAGAAGAAACATTGATAATTCCTAAAGGCTTATCAATCTACGCGAAGGAAGGATCAGGAAGTGTGGAGCGACATCATGACCATCTCAAGATGCAGAAACTTGGTTCCTGCATCCCCCCATACTGCTTCGGGTGAGACTTTGGTTCGTGTTGATGTTGAAAGGGCCAGTAGTGTAGGGATTTGCTTGGCTAACTAACGCTAAACTTGGGTTAGGGCCCATCAAGCCAACACATCCTATTAGCTACAAAAGCCTTAATGAAATTCTTAGCCACTATATGAAGGTTTTGGTATTAGAAATACTTTCAAAATGTGTTTTTAATACCAAAGTATTATTGACTTAGAGTAGCATGATTCTTAATATGCAATGTATCACTACACCTAGTGGGGGGTAGTGCCCACCCATATCAAAGTTTGCAATAATGTGATAATCGATGGCCAGTTCAAATGATATGTCGTAGAATTGGTTGAAAAATATTTATGCTTAATGAATGGGAGTAATTGTTGAAGACATTGATCCAGGTGGATCTCCAGACACTAGTGGCATGGAAAAAGCTCAAAATTCAAAATGGTGGAAAGGTGATTAATTTGACATTAGATCGAAGTGCTCGTCGCCCTAATTCCAATGGTGTGAACTACACTCCAATCCAAGTCCAGATGAAGGAGATAGAGGCAGTCAAAGTTGGGTTGACTTTTTGATGACTAGGCAGGATTAACAAGGACATAATTTTCTCTTTTCCGGTGGACGGAATCTGGCCAAATCCAACCAGATTCCAAGCAAAATTGTTGCCTCGTTAAAATGACTCCTTCGGCTTAAAAACGAAATTTCTACAAATGGCATATTGTTTTAATAGAACAATCTATATATATATATATATATATATATATGGTGCCCCGCCACCCCAACTCGTAACCACATGTGACAATGTAATATTGGTGGAGGGGCGGGCCATGACCCCCATCCCCTCCCACAGAACCAACAACCCAAAACAGAGTGGGTGGCCATGACCCCGCCACCCCACAACCCATTCAACACAAGTCGTTGCATGGTGGGCCGGCCTTGGGGCACGGACCTAACCACGCCCAAAGAAATGCGGCAATAATTCCTTACAATGAAGACCAGTGAGAGGTAGGTACGGGGTGCGGGCCACCCAAGGCGGGCCCAACCCAACCATAATGTAAAAAAGGAGTTTGGTTAAAATTAAAAAAAAAGATTCGATGTATAAAAAAAGGAGGCGGGGTATGACTGCCCGACCTCCTCCATATTAACTGAATCCCTAACTAACTCAGCCAACTACCAGCTTGGGAAAATCTGTCACCATTATTTTATTTAAACACAGTTTTTCAATGCGCCCAGGCAGAGAGGAGGCAATGCATGTAGTTCGAGGTAGAATTTTGCAGGAGGGCCAAAATTTCACTTTGTTAGATTTTGACAAATTTTATATGGTTTCAACATTTCTTGATGCCATGAACACAATGGTACTGTCCGTTTCTCCATCAGAGTTCTGCATTTTCCGGCCATTTTTCAGTATGGAGGTATAAAACGCCTTTTTTTGTAACTGATGCTTGTACTCTTCTTTCTCATGCCACTTAATGAATGAAGGCCTCCCCATTGATCAAGTAGGGCTGGGAGATGTAGTCCAATTCGGACGAACTCTGTTATCAAGTCTTGTTGTCTTCTTTCATGCTTTATGTGTTTCTCCTCTTCTCTCATGTGCACATTAAATTTCTATGTTAAGCTACAATTTATGCATGTAATTCTTTAACACATTTATAAGCAAAATATTTTGGATCAAGTGGTATCGGAGCAGGTCTTTTTAGATGTGAATTTCATGTTTGTATGCTAACAAGAAACAGTATCCGAAGAGGCAAAGAGAAACTAAAGTCTTTCGATCCCGAAGCAGGGTGTGCACATCGAAGGAGAAACATGGCAGATGAAGAGGCTTGTCATGAAGAGGAGCGCAATTTTCGCAAAACCTTCTATACAATGGTAGAGAATTCAGTTGCTTTCAAGGTTGGAGAAAGAAGAAGAGAGAAATCCAAAAGAACAAGGTTCAGTGCATGGAAATGGTGGAGAAGAACCCCCTCCTTCTCCTTCCACGAGTGAAAGTTCTTCTTCCTCTCATCACCATCATCATAGAAATTCAAGGGATGCATCTAAGAAACCTTTCTTTAAATTAGATGTCAAATTTGATCTTCCCATGTTTAACGGTGAAATTAATGCAAAAAAGCTTAATAACTGGATTAGGCAGATTGAAATCTACTGCAAGATTCAGTAGATCAAAGAGGACGAGGCAAAGATTCATCTGGCCTCTCTTCAGTTGAGTAGCACCGTTCTCATCTGGTGGGAGAGAAAATTGTGAAGCAGTAAGAGTGTGGGTGATATTCTTTCCTCATGGCCTAATTTCATTTATGCATTAAAGGAAAAATTATATCCCTTGGGTTATAAACAAAAAGCCTTAATGGATTGGCAATACTTAAGGCAAGGCAGAGGTCAGTATGTTCAAAGCTTTACAGAGGAATTTAGAAAACAAGCACTTAATTTGGGCATTGCACTTGACGCACCTGAAGTAGTAACTAAGTATATTTGGTCATTACATCGTTACCTTAAACATTCATTATTATTGTTTGAACCAACTACTATTGACTCGGCCAGTGTAAAGGCCATCCATCTTGAGAATAGGGGCAAAAATGAAAGAGATGATCATTTCAAGAAACCACCTTTCAAACCTCCAAATGGAAAACCCAAAGTGAAAGGAAAAGGAAAGGAGAAGAGGACAACATCAACCAAGAAAGATGAAGGAGAAAGACCTTATTGCACTCACTGCAAAAAGGAAGGTCATGACGATGATCATTGTTGGAAACTGTACCCGGAAAAGAGACCAAAGAAGTATGGAGGAAAAGGCAAGCAGAAGACAGTGGCAACTGTGCAGCAAGACCTTGGATCCGATTCTGGAGATGAAGCATTGGTCACAGTAGTAGGAACAAAAGGTACTCTTACACCTCATGTTAATTCTAAATCACATGAAGGCACTATTTCAATAGATGAGTCTCTTCCTAATGAACAAAAGAGAATTGAGCTATTTCATATATTTGATACCGAATCCCAAGCAAACTTAATTTCAAAGTCCTTGGTAAAGAAGCTAGGCTTGGAAACCAAACCACATCCAAAACCTTACCCACTTGGATGGATACATGATAAAGCAAAACTGGATGTAGCTAAGCAGTGCAAGGTTAAATTTGTGATCACTTCTAAGTTATTGGATGAGGTGAAACTTGATGTGATACCATTGGATATCTATGGCATGGTGTTAGGGAGTCCATATCTATATGGTAGAAAGGAAATCTTCTTCCGTCATGAAAACAAATACCAAGTCAGAAAAGATGGGGTAGAATATATTGTAAGGGCTCATCAAACTAAAATTAATTCCAGCCTTGTAAGTGTGGGACAAATGAAGAGGTTGGTGAAATCTAGCAAGGGTTGCATGCTTATGGTTCTAAGGGGGAAAGATGCAGAATTATCTGATGCTTTCCAGGGTTGTAATCATGTGCATAAAAAGGAATTATGTGAATTAATTTCTAACTATGATGAGATAATTCAGGAACCAAGGGGATTACCTCTGAAGAGGGAAATCCAACATGAAATTCATTTGCAGCATGACACTCCTTTACCGAATATTGGCATGTATAGAATGTCGATCATTGAGATGGAGGAGATCAAAAAGCAGGTGCAAGAACTATTGAACCAAGGGGTCATCAGAACAAGCACTTCTCCATGCGGCTCATCGATTATCTTAGTTCCAAAGAAAGATGGCACATGGAGGATGTGCGTGGATTATCGAGCACTAAACAAAATCATGGTGAAAAATCGTTACCCTCTTACCCACATTGATGACTTATTAGATCAATCAAAGAATGCTATCTATTTCACCAAATTAGATTTGCGTAGTGGTTATCACCATGTCTGAATTGCAGAGCAGGATGTGTGGAAAACCACCTTCAAGACCAAACATGGGTTGTTCGAATGGATGGTGATGCCATTTAGACTTTGCAACGCTCCAACCACTTTCATGAGGGTCATAAATGATCTCTTTAGGCCTTTCATTGATGAATTTCTTCTTGTATATCTAGATGGTATTCTTATCTTTAGTATAAGTTGGAATGAACATGTATGCCATGTGAAGAAAGTGCTTGATGTATTGAAAAATTAAAAACTCTATGTAAAATTGTCAAAGTGTGAGTTTGGGAAAACCTCTTTGGTTTACCTAGGTCATATTGTTGGTCATGGTCAATTAAAAATTGACCCTGCTAAAGTTGAAGCAATTGTAAATTGACCTAAACCTACTAGTGTGACCGAGGTTCACAGCTTTTTGGGTGCAGTACAGTATTGGAGGATATTTATTGCAAATTTCTCTATTATTGCAGCACCTTTACACACATTGAAAAGTGTAAAGCAAGTATTTCAATGGGGAGGAAAGCAGCAGAAGTCCTTCGAAACATTAAAAGAAAAGATCAGCACCACACCGGTCTTGGCCTTACCAGATCTCCAACAGCCATTCGAGATCGAGACAAACGCCAGCGGATATGCCATGGGAGTTGTACTGATGCAGCAAAAGAAGCTGATATGTTACCATTTAGAGAAGTTCTCTCAGGCTGTGATAAACTATCCCACTTATGACAAGGAATTATATGCCTTGGTCCAGAGTGTGAAAAATTGGAAACACTACCTGATCGGCAAGGATACCATCATCCATACGAATCATCAACCCTTGCAGTATCTTCAGTCACAAACCAAGTTTCAATAATCTTGTCATTTCAGGTGGATGGGTTTTCTTCAGCAGTTTCATCTGGTAATAAAGTATAAGAAGGGCACTAGCAACAAAGTGGCCGATATGCTATCTCGCCCTCCTATTTTTGCATTTGTTATTTTGCATAATGCTTCGTTATCTTTTGAAAGTTATGCTGAACAATATGCTAATGATTATGAGTTTACGGATACTTATGCAAAACTAACCCATAGTTCACAGGTGGACAACTATCACTTGTAGGGGAAACTATTGTATCACCTTGGAAAATTGTGCATACCCACAAGAGAAAGGGTACATGGAATCTGGGAGGCCCACACCTTCCTTGTGTCTGGTCATTTTGGTATTGAAAAAACTTTGTGTCATGTACAAAGATTTTGTTTTTGGCCTCATATGAAGAACATTGTGACTCGTTATGTAAAGGGATGTGTGATGTGTTCTATTTCAAAGCCCCTTAATAGAAAACTTGGGCTCTACACACCACTCCCTATTTCGAGTCGTCCATGGGAAAGTGTGTCGATGGATTTTGTAGGAGGTTTGCCTTTGTCTAGAAAAAGTCACGACTATTTATATGTCATCGTTAACCATTTTAGTAAGATGTGTATTTTAATGCCTTGTAAAAAGTAGATCACTGCAGAGCAGACTGCTTATGTTTTCTTTCAGCATGTTTGGGTCCATTTTGGGTTGCCCACATTGATTGTGTCAGATCAGGACTCTCACTTTCTCGGAGAGTTTTGGACCAGCTTGTGGAAGATGATGGACACCAAGTTGAAAAGAAGCACGACATTTCATCCACAGACTGATAGACAGACAAAGGTTGTCAACCACACCGTGGTACACTTGTTGCGAGGCTATTGTGGGAAACATCCTAAGTTGTGGGATGAGCATCTTCCATATGTGCAACACTCCTACAACCGAGCAATGCACTCATCTATGCATCATTCACCATTTGAGACATGTTTTGGATACCTAGAAAAAGACCCTTTTGATATGGTTTTTGGAAGGGAAGATGACTCTAGTGGACGTGATGACAGGGACAAAGCACAACAGTTCATTTAGCATATCTAGTTGATTCACCAAGCAGTACAAGAGCAGTTGGAGAAAATTCAAGCCTGGTACAAGGCTCGACATGACAAACATCGAGTCAACCATCAATTTCAAGTGGGAGACAAAGTGTGGTTCCATATCAGCAAGGACAAGATGAAGGGAGAAGGGAAGAAGTTGCGACCAATCCGGTATGGTCCATTCACCATCTTGGAGAACATTGGAAACAATGCCTTTCGTCTCGATTTGTCGATATATATGCAAATGTACTCCGTATTGAATGTGGAGAACTTAAAGTTGTATGAGCCACCATTGGTTATGGACTGTCACCAAAGAGGTGGGCACAATTCCTACAGTTGATGAATTTTCACCATAGTATCTCGATGAGTTACCTGAAGACATCATCCTTGACAGAAGAACCAGAACTTCACGACAAGAAGATGTGGAATACCTTCGAATTGGTTTCAAGGGGATGCACCCTAGCAAGGAAAAATGGTTGGAAAAAAAAAAGTGAGGAAACAATTCCCTCACTTGTCCATTGACTGATAAAGATTTTGGCGGTCAAAAAGCTCCTCAATGGGGTAGATTGATCCAGGTGGATCTCTAGACACCAATGGCATCGAAAAAGCTCAAAATTCAAAGTGGTGGAAAGGCAATGAACTTGACATCATATAGAAGTGCTCATCGCCTTGATTCCAATGGTGTGAATGACACTCCAATCCGAGTCTGGATGAAGGAGATAGAGGCAGTCAAAGTTGGGTTGACTTTTAGATGACTAGGCAGGATTAACAAGGACACAATTTGCACTTTTCTAGCCGATGGAATCCGGTCAACTCTGGCCAGATTCCAGGAAAAATTGTTGCCTTGTTAAAATGATTCCTTCGGCTTAAAAACAGAATTTCTACAAATGGCATATTGTTTTAATATAACAAAAAACATTATAAAAAAAAGGAGCTGGCGGGTCACCAACCGCGCCACCCCAACTCGTAACCACATGTGACAATGTAATATTTGTCGATGGGTGGGCCATGACCCCCCACCCATCCCACAGAACCAACAACCCAAAATGGGGTGGGCGGCCATGACCCCACCACCCCATAACCCATTCAACACAAGTCGTTGCGTGGTGGGTGTTTGGTCAATTTAGTGTTGTCTAAATTGCTATCATTAATTGTCAACCCGGGGCTCGTAAGCTGATGAAGTGATATGTACAATATGTACTTAAGTAACCTTTCCTAGTTCTTTTTGTCGTTTTTAGATGATGTTTGTGGTTGATTTAACTTCTTAAGATGGAGTGATGGATTTATAAACAGATGAGTGCGTGTGTGGATATGGTGATTACTAAATGCTTCTAGAACTTTTTAAAGAGAAAGCTTGAAAAGTGACTTGCAATGGAACTAAAACTTCGAATGAAAGCAAAGCATTAAACAAAGTGACTAATGGCACTAGTACACTATCTATGCTGCTGATAAGAACAAAAATAGCATCTATGTTAACTCAATGGAAAGTGAAAAACACTACTTTAGCTGCAAAACTTAAATGACAAATCATAACACTTCATTCTTTCTTAACACTCTGCCTCTAGCTGTAATTGTTCATGTGAAAAACAGTTAAGAAGAAATCAGTAATATGAGTCAAAAAGCTAATCAAACCAAGCTGCCACTCAATGATATTTTGGTCCAATAAAAGTTATATAATTATGATGAGAAGACCATCAAAAGGTTAGTAAGCAACTTGTCAAAACTTGATAAAGTAAACTAACAATGAAACTGCGTAAGCAAGGTAAAAACCAGCAGCTAAGACAAGACAACTTCAAATACCATCAGTGATAAAAAGAAATAAAAACACACTATCCCGGGCTCCTAACACACCTGCATAAACAAACTGATCAGTTCTGAAAAGTGCTGGAAATGTAAAGGCATGAAATCAAACTGTACATTATTATACATGTTCAAAGAAATAAAAAACTGCAGAAATCAAACTATACATTATTGTACATGTGAAAATGAAAATAAAGAAAGGCAGGAAAATAAAGTTAAATGCTACTGTACATAGGTTGCGATAGATGGGGGCCCTCCATCCACTCAACCAGCTAAAGATCAGCTACGCAGAGATGAGCAGAAACAATCTTCTTATATTAAATCAGCATGTCAAAATACAGTGAAAAAGTGCTGTAACAGCAGTCTTTAAAACAGAGTTTTACAACCAAAATGATTACGGCAATTACAATAACCAAAAGCTAATCTCTAAGCGTTGGCAAACGCTTTATTTATAGGCACAGGGACAAACTGTCCTCTGCGTAAACTAAGCAACTACAGTCTTAACTAATTAACTACACAGCAACACGCAGGCAACCCTGTGCACGTTTGGAGGAAACGGTCATCATGGGGAGTAAATCTATGGTTGGATCCTGTCCAGCTGTGGTTCCGTGTCTCAGTTGCTCACGCAGAGCCGTGCCACCGTCTGGAACTTAACTGTTTGACCGTGGGTACTCCTGCGTTGACCGGGGGCATACGTGACTGATTTGGCCCAACCAATAGCATACGATCCATGTAGACATCCATACCAACGTGCCCATGTGGCTCGTTCCTGGAGAAGACACGTGGAGTATAGCAAACAACAAAAAGGCTGCGGAATCTCTGAACAGCTGCGGAATTGCTGAGTAGCTGCGGAATTGCAGAACAACTGCGGAATTGCTGAACATGTACCAAAATTCTAAACAAACAGTCAATCATTAGCACAGTCAACAAATCATGTTAAAAAGACATATAATGCAATGAATTGAACAAGTTGATGGAGGAAATGATGTCAGAAGAGAGAAGTGAATAAGAAAAAGCTGTTGGGAGGACAGGTAAATGAGTGCAAGGTGGAGGCTCAACATACCCCCACTGCGAGGGTGTTGCATGTCCTCATGCAACCAAAATTTTGTAATAATCTTTCAGTTCATATGTTCAGATGCCTCTGCCAAGACATCCAACCTTCTCCTTTTCCTTCCTGTTGCCAAATTTGTTCTTGGTTTCCTAATCAAGCACCTGAATTTTAAGTTGACCAAGGCTCTGCTCAATTTCCTGCATTTCTTCTTCAATTTCCTGATCTTTCTTTGCCAAAGACCCAAATGAAGCATTGTGTTATCGTGGATCATCTTGTCCACGTTTCTCTGTTCTTTCAGTGCTTTGTTTTCCTGTTTGATGTGGCGGTTTAGGACCTCTAGCTCAAATACTTCTTGCTTCAAAGATTGAACCTGTTGTTCAAGGGGCAAGACAGTACTAGGGCCAGCAACAGATTGCTCTAATGTTTCCAAATAATCATATGCCTCCTGCTGGACAGGGTCAATGTCAGGTGTTTGTCTTGGCCTAAATTCAAATCCTTGAAAACTGCTTTCTCTCTCTTGCTGGAAAGGACTTTCCTCTCTTGGAGGACTTAGCTCAATAGCTAGCCGGATTGGAGTCTTCTCAGGTGTGCCCAAATCAATGAAATGGGACTGTTTCTCTTTAGTCACACTCTTCTTCTGTATAAGTCTACTGCTTCTCCTTACTTGCAGGCTAGTACTTTTTGGTTCTTGCTGTTTTTGTTTTTGTTTCTTTTTGGAGCTGGCAATTTCATGAAGCTGAGCAAGCCTATGAGCTAATGTTTGGGTATCTTCTTCACTTGAAGGTTCAGGTGAAGGGTATGACTCTTGCAAAATAGCTTTCCCTTTATCCTCCTTTTGTCTTTTTGTTCTGCTTCCCTTTTTCTTTTCCTTTTGAATAGTTTCCTGAACAGTTTCTTGGGCAATTTCTTGAAGAGTTTTTGTAACAATTTCTTGGGCAGTTTCTTCAACTTCTACAGCAGTGTCTTGGGCAGCAGTTTCTTCTTGGGTAACTATTTCTTTCCCTTTTCTTCTACTTCTTTTTGGCACCCTAGGAGCGCTACTAGAGGCTTCTGCTGCCTCTTGAAAATGGTTTCTAACAAGGAATTTCTCCCATGTATCCTTTCTGATTTTTAACTGTTTCTCAATCAAGATTTTAATGAGTCCATGGTGATATAGGTGGGGCTCAATGTTTCCCACGTTTTTCTGAACAGTGGCACTCATTTTTTTTAGACTAGCTAGCAAGAAATAAGGAAGATTGATGGTATGTTCACCCATAAAATGCATCATTATCTTTGTATGATAAACATACATTATACCAAATCTGCCTTCACATGTTAAAAATTTCTGAACTAGCAAAAGTAAGGCAGTCCATTCCTTTTTAATGACGCTTACAGGTATTCCTTTGGTGAAGATAGTGGTATCCATACCTGGATTTTTCAACATGTTCTTCCACTCTTGGCCTTCAACAGTTCGATTTTTGAACCAACGTTCCCCAGTACGAGGCAAAGCAGTTGCTTGAGCCAAGCTGCTCTCTGTGACAGTGAATTGTAGGTCTCCAATCTCCACAATATTTGTTTTTCCATCAAACGACCGAGCAAAGGCCTTGGTAACTTCCTTGTGATATCCTTTGAACTTCTGAATAAATTTTAACCACTTGGCCTTCTGCAAGGCATTCTTCGTTTGTGGGTAACAGTCTAAAAACTTGGAACCTTCCGACTCTGCTCTTAATAACTTGCCCATTTTGGTTACCAGCTCTCTTGCTGCTCTGACAGCGTTGTTTGAATACTGGAGAGAGAGCTATACGGGAAAAACAGTGCTCAGCAGTGGGTATTACGGCTACAGCAGAATGGTCAGCAGTGGTATTACGGCTACAGCAGAATGGCCGTGATGCAATTACGAGACTGGTGGTCAGGGTTTTGAGAGGAGAGGTGAGGAATAGAACAGAGTATGTTCACGGTGAAACAGCGTGATGAATGAAACCGAGAGTGAAAACGGTGAGGGCGTAGATAACAATGCGAAGATGAGGTTATGCATGCGAGAAGCGGAGTTATGGGTAGAGGATACAACGGCCAAATCCCTGAACGTCGGGTGGCTGCGTACACTTGGCTGCGGAATGATCAATTGGAGAGCCGTGGTACAACAGTACACGTCACTCTGGTACGAAGAATTAATGAGAGAGAGCAGGCCGTATTAAGTTCAAATCACAGCGATTAGGGAACCGTTAGGAAGGTGGTGAGGTGGATTACACAGCGTAATGGATGAGGATTATGAGGAGTGGACGGGGATCTTGTCAATCATTACATTACGTGCCTCCTACCATAATCCGAAAACCATACATAAATGATATAACTGTTAGTTAGAAATTTAGAACATACCTTCGTGTATTTGCATTTTGATCCCTAACCTTTGATTTATTGCTGCCTTTGTATATGCCATGTGTCCTTGCTCTTTAATGATGCTGGTGCTTTTGACTGCAGATTTTTCTTTTTGAAACAGAGTTTGTTTTTGTTGCAGGAACAGAGTGTATTAGCTGCGGAATCTTGATATCAGCTGCGGAATTGGCTCCTAGCTGTGGAAATTGCAGCAACACTTTTCTGCCTGCACAAAGAGGATTAAAACAACTTGACTGAATGAAATAGTCCTGAGAGGGACTTTATTGGTGAAAATGAGATGGGATGAATGGACTGAAAGAAAATGAAGTGGAATGAAAATGATGAGATGGATGAGATGGACAGAAAAAAGAGAAAATATAAAGCATCAGGTGACCCTGATTTTCACTTCATATTTTCTGCATAAGACTGCCAATCCAAGATTGGTTTTCAGGCTTATACAAGAGATTTTTTTTATTTTTATTTTATTTTTAACTGAAAGAAACAAAGATCAGGCTGATGGAGGAGAAGAATTCTTCTCCACTAGCCTCATTGCAGAATCTTCTTGGAACAACTTAACAAATTCCTCCCTTGAGAGTGGCTTGTGGTAGACTTTCAATCTATGGCCATTCACAATGAGAGGAGTTTGAAGCTCATCAATGGTCTTCACTCGAACTGCTCCATTTTTAAAGACTTCATCAATCTCATATGGCCCAAGCCAATGAGTTTGAAATTTTCCTTTGAAGTCCTTAAACTTGGAATCAAACAATAGTGCCCAATCTCCCTTCTGAAACTTTCTTTCTTTGATGCGTCGATCATGCAATTTAGTTCTTTGGTGCTGAACTAGATTAGTCCTTAGAATTGCATCTTGTCTTATTTCATCTAGCTCATTTAGCTGGTCCATTCTGTGTTTTTGAGCTTCTGATAGGCTCATCCCCAATTGAACTGCCATCTTGAAGGTCTTGATTTGGAACTCAATGGGGAGCAGGACTTCCTTCCCATAAACAAGTTCATAGGGAGAATGTCCTGTTGTGTTCCTCCATGTAGTTCTATAGGCCCATAAGCCTTCAGGAAGCCTTTCCGCCCAATCTCTTCTATGAAGATGAACAGTCTTGGTGATAATGCCTTCAAGGACTTTATTTGTAGATTCCACTTGACCATTTGATTGCGGATGGTATGGAGTAGATGTTCTGTGTTTGATTTTGTATTCCTCCATCAGCTTCTCCATCAATTTAGATGTAAATTGGCTTCCTTGATCTGTCACAATTTCTCTTGGGACACCAAAACGAGTAAAAATATCCTCAAAAAGAAATTGAACAACTGAATTTTCAGTGGCAGAAGGCAATGCCTTGGCTTCTACCCACTTAGTAACATAATCAGTGCAAACCAATATGTACTTCTTTTGCTTAGATGGTGGATTAATAGGTCCAATGAAATCTAGAGCCCATTTCTCAAAGGGTTTGATGCATACCTGTGGCTGTAGTGGCATTTCATTTGAAGGAGTTGGTCTCCCAACTCTTTGGCAGCTGTCACACCTTCTAACATACTGCTTTGCATCTTTAAAGAGAGAAGGCCAATAATATCCTAAAGAAAGGATTTTATAGGTTGTCCTCTTGTCAGAAAAGTGTCCGCCGCATGGTTCATCATGACATGCCTGAAGGATGTCAGGCATTTCATCTTCCCGAACACATCTTCTGATCATACAATCTGGCCCTGTTTTGAACAATTCATTAGAAATCCAAGAATAATGTGAACTCTCCTGAATGATTTTTCTTTTCTCATTAGGAAATAAGTGTGGAGGTAGCTTCCCTGTAACTAGATAATTAGCAATATCTGCATACCAAGGAGTCTTGGTAGTTACTGCAAACAAGTATTCATCTGGAAACTTATCCTCTACAGGAGAATCTTCGTTAGTGTTTTGGATTCTAGACAAGAAATCAGCTACTGTGTTTTGTTTTCCTGGTCTATCTAACACAGTAATGTTGAATTCTTGTAAAAGTAAAAGCCATCTTGTAACTCTGCCATTAGTAATAGGTTTGTTCATGAGATATCTAATTGCGGAGTGATCAGTATGGACAAAAGTTTCATAGCCGGTTATGTAGTGTCTAAACTTGTTGATTGCATGAACAATGGCTAAGAATTCTTTTTCAGTCACAGTGTAATTTAACTCGGTGGGAGTCAAATTTTTACTGGTGTAATAAATGGCATAAGGGACCAAATATTTTTGTCCCAAAACAGCTCCTAGAGCTGTATCTGAAGCATCAGTAGAAATGTGGAAAGGGAGTTTCCAATTTGGCCCTCTCAAAATGGGTGCTTCAGATATTCTAGTCTTTAAAGTTTCAAAGGCAGACTGACATTCAGGATCCCATTTGAACTCACAGTCTTTGGTAAGTAATTTGAAAAGAGGAGATGCTATCTTAGTGAAGTTTTCAATAAATCTTCTATAATATCCAGTAAACCCAAGAAAACTTCTAACATCTTTCTGGCAATTTGGAACAGGTAACTTGGAGATGACTTCTACTTTGGATCTATCAACTTTAATTCCATCTCCTGAAATATGATGTCCTAAACAATTCCTTCAGTAAACATCATAAAACATTTTTCATGACTTAAAGAAAGATTTGTTTCTTTACATCTAATTAGAACTTTTTCCAAATTTTCTAATGCTTCTTCAAATGTGTTACCATAAACTGTGAAATCATCCATGTAGACCTCTACACAATCATGAATTAGATCTGAAAAAATTCCTAGTACAGCCCTTTGAAATGTAGCAGGTGCATTGCATAATCCAAAAGGAAGTACTCGGTAAGCAAAAGTTCCCCAAGGACAAGTAAATGTGGTTTTTTCTTGATCTTCAGGTGCTACCTGAATTTGATTGTAACCACTAAAACCATCCAAAAATGAGAAAAACTTTTTACCTGCTAAAGTATCTAATACTTGATCAATAAAGGGCAAAGGAAAGTGATCCTTCAAGGTTGCTTTGTTTAATTCTCTGTAATCAATGCAAACCCTCCATTTACCGTTCTTTTTAGGTACTATGACCAAGGGAGAAACCCATTGGCTATCTGAAATAGGGTAAATGAAGTTTACATTGAGTAACTTCTGGAGCTCTTCTTTCACTATCTCCCTAAGATTTGGATTCATCCTTCTTTGAGGTTGTCTGATTGGTCTACTGTTTTCCTCCATGTAGATGTGATGAATGCAAGTCTTAGGGTCAATACCTTTCATGTCGATATACTCCCATGCAAAAGCAGTAGAATGTCTTTGCAAGACTTTGGTTAGCTCTTCCTGTTGGAATTTTTCCAAGTTTTTGTTAGTGTTTAATGTTTTTCCTGGAAAGATCTCAATGGCAGAACTACCAAATTCTTCCATAGAGAAAAGATACATTTGTCTAGATGATAGACACTCTATGTCAGAATCCAACTGAAATTGTGTAGAGTCATATTCTGAAGATGGTTCAAAATTTTCTAATGTATTCAGAATTTGACTATCTTCACTAATCTCAGAAATGGTAAAGACAGGTTGTATAGTATCTTCATCATCAACCCACTCATTATCTCCTATTTTTGTAATTGCTTTCGCTGGAGGATACAAATTGAACTTCTTTGTTGAATTGCCATCATAAATATACATATCCCCAGACCTACAACTTATGAAAGCATCAGCTGTGGCCAACCATGGTCTTCCTAAAATAAGAGGATGTCCTCCTAGATTGTTCTTGGGAGTTAAAATCATAAAATCAACTGGATATTCCCAAGAGTCTAGGGAGACTGGAATGTCTTCCAATACACCATCAGGTTTAATGATTGATCTATCTGCAAGCTGCAGTAAAGTAGGTGTAAAGAGAAGGTTAGGAAGTTTTAACTGGTCCATGGTCTGTCTACTCATAATGTTGATGGCAGCCCCTAAATCAATCAAAGTATTTGGTATTTCTACCACATTGATATGTGTTTTGACAATTGGACTACCGGGATCTACATGTTTCTGCATGCTAATCTTTCCCATCATAATGTCTGCAATTTTTCCTACCAGGTGGATCCTTCTGGTATCTCTTGGTTTCCTTCCTGGTCTTTTAAGGCTCAACTCCTTTATTGTTTTTGCTAGAATGGGAATCTCTTTAATGGCTTGTAACAAGGGAATCTTGATACAGACATTCTTCAATTCATCTAGAAAATTATAGTCAGGCAACCAAATTTTCTTTTCCACTCCTTTGTTGATTTGTAACCTTTCAGGAAAAGGAGGTGTGGCCACAGATGTAGGTTGCTCAACTATGGGAGTTGTGGGGGTTGATTCTTTTTCTTTTTCTTTTTCTTTTTGAGTGTTTGGGTGTTGAAGGGATGCTTCAGAACCCTTATTAGCTCTAAGAGATTCTTCCTCAGAAATGCTTGGTTGTTGAACATTTATAGAAGGTTGATCTAAGATTTTACCTGATCTGAGTTGTACTTCATTGAGAGGAACAATCATATAGGTAGGGAATGGTTGACCTTCCATCATGTAAGCATTTTGAGGGTTCCTATTATTGGGGTTTGGCAATGGCTGAGAAGGAAGTTGATTTGACTTTTGTTGGGATTGGAGCAAGAGTTGAGAATTTTGATTTTGTGGAGGAGGTTGTTGTTGTTGAGGGAATGGTAATGATAGTTGTTGACTTTGATTTGGAAGTTGTGGAGCTTGCTGATTCTGAAAAGATGGAGGATATTGATAGAATTGAGCAAATCTCCCATAAGGATTTTGCATGCTTTGCATCCATGATTGAAAAGGATTTTGTGGTTGAGGCCAAGGTTGTTGCCAAGGATTCCAATTTGGTTGGGGTTGAAAATTAAAAGAGTTGTTAAACCCTTGATTTTGTTGCCCCTGCCAAGGTCTCCTTGCAACAAAACAAAGAGATTCAAGTGTATTTGGATCTTCTTGAAAGACTGCTTTGAGTCCAGGGATTGAAGGACAATCCTTGGTCTCATGGTTTTCTGAGCAAATTACACATGTTTCCACAACTTGTGCTTCCAAGGGACATTCCCTTAAAGCATGTTTCTTTCTACATTTCGGGCAAAAGATGGCCAAGGCCTCGGCTTCTGCTTTCTGTTTATTGTGGATCTTAAGGGTGTCTAATTGTTCACTAAGACTCCCTAAGATATCAGTTTTGAATTCATCAAGCATATTGCCGATTTCAGCCCTACTTACTGATCCGGTTGCAGATTTATTTGCCCTGAGGAGAGAAGGATCTCTAGGTCCTTTTTGAGTTTTTGATTTGCCCCTTGAGAGATGGACACATAATTCTGCTATATCAGAAAGTGGAAGCTGAGATATATCTCCCTTCCCCATCATATTCAAAAGATCTATCCATTCATCTCTAATGGCTTTTAGTAAGAGGACTTTCAAGGTCTCTTCATCCAAGTTACTCATTTTTGCTCTTTTCAAATTATATTGAAATCTTTCAATCAGTTCCTCCAAGTTCTCATCTTCTCCTTGTACCATTTTAAATACCTCATCCTTGTGATTGGTGGGCATACAGTAGTCTAGGTACCTATCCAAAAATGTCTGTTTCATATCATTCCAAGATCTAATGGACTGAGTGACTAACCCCATGAACCATTTCAAAGCTTGTCCTTTCAATGTGGAAGGGAACAATTTGAGTTTTTGAGTGTCATCCAAATAGTCATAAGTTCTACATACGACTTCAAACTCAAATAAGAATGTTTCAGGGTCCTCATTCATTGATCCATGAAAGTTTGGGAGGACAGATGGTGAGATGTTCTTCATGGTGGCTCGGGAATCCTCATCAACTATAGGGAATCCGAATGAGTTATCCCCATCCCTATTTCCTCCAATATTACCTCTACCTCCTCCATTGTTTCCTCCTCCTCCTCCTCTACCTCTACCTCTACCAAATCCAGGTGCTTCTTCCTCTGCCATGGTAGTTTCCCCAGAGACTTCAGAGTCTTCTGGTTCTTCTACTAAGGGTGTATGAGAAGGATTCCCTCCTTCTTCTTCAGGTGTTTCTACTTCTTCAATTATAATTTGCCTCTCTGGAGAAAGAAGGAAAGGATCTCTTTCAGACTCGATGGAAGGTATGGGAGATTCAACTCCTGCTTCTTGAATTCCGGGAACCCTAGGGCTAGGAGTATCAGTTGGAGATAAGGGAGGTGTCTCTTGTCTATCCCTTGAAGTAGATGGACTTGTAAAAATCGAACTCTTGGCTCTAGCTAAAAACCTTCCCCTGGAATCTCTAGCTCTATGCATGTCATTTTTTTTTATTTTTTCTTCAAGTCAGGTTAATAATTCTTTTTCTGATCTTCCAGGTCACTCTAGGTGCAAGAAGAGAGCATACTTAAGAAACTATTAAAATAAATTTCTCTTTTCTGATCCTCCAGATCACTCTAGGTGCAAGAGGAGAGCATACTTTGAGAGGTTATCAATTTCCCTTTCTTGAAATTTTTTAATTTTTTTTTTTTTTAGAATTGGCTACCTAATTTCACTTCCCCGGAAACGGCGCCAAAATGTTTGGTCAATTTAGTGTTGTCTAAATTGCTATCATTAATTGTCAACCCGGGGCTTGTAAGCTGATGAAGTGGTATGTACAGTATGTACTTAAGTAACCTTTCCTAGTTCTTTTTGTCGTTTTTAGATGATGTTTGTGGTTGATTTAACTTCTTAAGATGGAGTGATGGATTTATAAACAGATGAGTGCGTGTGTGTATATGGTGATTACTAAATGCTTCTAGAACTTTTTAAAGAGAAAGCTTGAAAAGTGACTTGCAATGGAATTGAAACTTCGAATGAAAGCAAAGCATTAAACAAAGTGACTAATGGCACTAGTCCACTATCTATGCTGCTGATAAGAACAAAAATAGCATCTATGTTAACTCAATGGAAAGTGAAAAACACTACTTTAGCTGCAAAACTTAAATGACAAATCATAACACTTCATTCTTTCTTAACACTCTACCTCTAGCTATAATTGTTCATGTGAAAAACAGTTAAGAAGAAATCAGTAATATGAGTCAAAAAGCTAATCAAACCAAGCTGCCACTCAATGATATTTTGGTCCAATAAAAGTTATATAATTATGATGAGAAGACCATCAAAAGGTTAGTAAGCAACTTGTCAAAACTTGATAAAGTAAACTAACAATGAAACTGCGTAAGCAAGGTAAAAACCAGCAGCTAAGACAAGACAACTTCAAATACCATCAGTGATAAAAAGAAATAAAAACACACTATCTCGGGCTCCTAACACACCTGCATAAACAAACTGATCAGTTCTGAAAAGTGCTGGAAATGTAAAGGCATGAAATCAAACTGTACATTATTATACATGTTCAAAGAAATGAAAAACTGTAGAAATCAAACTATACATTATTGTACATGTGAAAATGAAAACAAAGAAAGGCAGGAAAATAAAGTTAAATGCTACTGTACATAGGTTGCGATAGATGGGGGCCCTCCATCCACTCAACCAGCTAAAGATCAGCTATGCAGAGATGAGCAGAAACAATCTTCTTATATTAAATCAGCATGTCAAAATACAGTGAAAAGTGCTGTAACAACAGTCTTTAAAATAGAGTTTTACAACCAAAATGATTACGGCAATTACAATAACCAAAAGCTAATCTCTAAGCGTTGGCAAACGCTTTATTTATAGGCACAGGGACAAACTGTCCTCTGCGTAAACTAAGCAACTACAGTCTTAACTAATTAACTACGCAGCAACACGCAGGCAACTCTGTGCACGTTTGGAGGAAACGGTCATCATGGGGAGTAAATCTATGGTTGGATCCTGTCCCTTGCTGTCTTCGTGGCATGGAGGAAGTGCCAGCTGTGGTTCCGTGTCTCAGTTGCTCACGCAGAGCCGTGCCACCGTCTGGAACTTAACTGTTTGACCGTGGGTACTCCTGCGTTGACCGGGGGCATACGTGACTGATTTGGCCCAACCAATAGCATACGATCC
Organism: Pinus tabuliformis; assembly: GCA_031772625.1. Taxonomy (NCBI): domain Eukaryota; kingdom Viridiplantae; phylum Streptophyta; class Pinopsida; order Pinales; family Pinaceae; genus Pinus; species Pinus tabuliformis. The sequence goes on from CM062817.1 coordinate 738,652,840, forward strand.
ATGTAGACATCCATACCAACGTGCCCATGTGGCTCGTTCCTGGAGAAGACACGTGGAGTATAGCAAACAACAAAAAGGCTGCGGAATCTCTGAACAGCTGCGAAATTGCTGAGTAGCTACGGAATTGCAGAACAGCGGCGAAATTGCTGAACATGTACCAAAATTCTAAACAAACAGTCAATCATTAGCACAGTCAACAAATCATGTTAAAAAGACATATAATGCAATGAATTGAATAAGTTGATGGAGGAAATGATGTCAGAAGAGAGAAGTGAATAGGAAAAAGCTGTTGGGAGGACAGGTAAATGAGTGCAAGGTTGAGGCTCAACAGTGGGCCGACCTTGGAGCACAGACCCAACCACGCCCAAAGAAATGCGCCAATCAGTCCTTACAATGAAGATCGACAGGAGGTAGGTACGAGGGGCAGGCCCAACCCAACCATAATGTAAAAAAAGAGTTTGGTTAAAATTAAAAGAAAATAAGATTAGATGTATAAAAAAAGGAGGAGGCGGGGTTTAACCACCCGACCTCCTCCATATTAACTGGATCCCTAACCAACTCAGCCAACTGCCAACTTGGAAAAATCCATCACCATTATTTGATTTAAACGCAATTTTCAATGCGCCCACGCAGAGAGGAGGCAGTGCACGTAGTTCAAGGCAAAATTTTGCAGGAGGGCTGAAATTTCACTTTGTCAGATTTTGACAAATTTTATATGGTTTCAGCATTTCTCGATGCCACGAACGCAATGGTGTTGTCCATTTCTCCATTAGCGTTCTGCATTTTTTGGCCATTTTTCATTATGGAGGTATAAAACTCCTCTTTTTGTAACTGATGCTTGTACTTTTCTTTCTCATGCCACTTAATGAATGAAGTCCTCCCCATTGATTGAGTAGGGCCCGGAGACGTAGTCCAAGTCGGATGAACTCCATTATCAAGTCTTGTTGTCTTCTTTCATTCTTTATGTGTTTCTCCTCTTCTCTCATGTGCACATTAAATTTCTATGTTAAGCTACAATTTATGCATGTAATTCTTTAACACATCTATAAGCAAAATATTTTGGATCAGACATCCACTTAATTATTAGTAAACTGTAGTTGATATTCCTCTGGATAGTTCATCACAACAATTTTGATAAAATTATGTGTAAAATATGAAATCTACACTGTGAGCGTTTATTTATCCTTGGATTTATGAATCTATAAATTATTGTTTATTGCTTATGCATGAAAATTATAATTTTTCATAAAATAGATAATAATAAAAAAACTTTCATACCACAAATTAACACAAGATATAATAGGAAACCCTTTCGAGAGAAAACATAGTTGGAAGGTGAGGCCACTCTACTCTCTTTCTCTGAATGGAAAAATGGATATAAGTACAAAAAAGTTAGGCCTGTGGCATGAGGGATACTACAATGTACAAATCATTTATGTTTTCCCTCTCCCTATCCACTCACAACTGAGCCTACTCATCTATGGAACAAAATGCACTCGAATATAATGGAACCCCCTTTTCCTCCATAACCTACTAGTGGTTAGGTTTGAATCCTTCAAATATTAACTAGAGTTACAATATTGACTCTTATAAAGTATTCTTCATCGTGATACTTTTCCTAGACCCTTTTCCATGTATAAAGGGGGTTTATGTGGCATCCTCTCGAATTATGGTGGTTAAAATAGGGAGGTCAAATTCACTATGATTGAGGTGATTCTTGTGCCATTTTAAAGCTATATGTGTTTATAATATCATAAAAGGGTGTATCACTTAAGTGGAAAAGTTTTATCCCCCCAAAAAAGTCATTTGATTCCTTAGACTACTCCCATAAGGTTACAAACCCCAATTTTCCAAACTAGGACCCTATGAGTCCTATGAGTTGATTCCTTTCGTTTTTGTTAGAAAATGCAACTATGTTCGGTCTTCAGTAATGTACTTGAGTCATTATGTAATGTACTTTTCAAAAGAATAAAGAAAGGAATTTTTATTATTATATCAATGACTTATTAAAGCATGGGTTTCATTCTTGGGTCATCATTATATTAGTCAAAGTCCCCATTGTGGACTCCTAGGATTAATATTGAGTTTATAGAGTCATTGTACATTCAAAGAGACCCTTCTTGGGATTTTCAATCATGTAAAAAGGTTTTGTATCAAGTCAAATATGAATTATGTACCCTCCACATCATGTCGGCCCAAGGACCCTCATTCGACCCATAAGAAGCCTCTATATACAAGGAGGTTGAAGTCATTTGAAGCATTTTTTTCACTCTCAAGCAAGTTAGATATCTCAAGAAGAGCCGGAGAAGTGCGAATTTTGTTTCTGGAAGGTCAAAAGAAGTGCGAGTTTGGGGAAGTCTATAGAGAGGAATAAAATCAAGATTTTGGTGCCTTTCTCTCTTTGTTTCGTGGTCTGGGTTGGGAGATCGAAGTATCCTAAGATTTTGTTGTTCCCGGAAGGTACATGTTGCCAAAAGCTGCTGCCTAGTCGAATTTGTTGGAAGGGGTCGAAAATCTGGGAAGCTGACATGGTGTGGAGGGAAAGTATGGTCTTGGTCTGGCGTAAAGAGTCTCAAAGAATATTATTTAAAGAAAAAATTATCTTTACTGGATTTTCCCTTCGAGGGGGGTTTTTCCCTGCATGTGCCTATATCTTGTGTCTCTTGTTTTTTGATCTTTATACACACATAATATGATAATTTCTTGATGAAAGATAAGATAATAAAGAAGTAAAAGAAGCCAACACACTCACAAGTAATTATCAAGAATGGAGAATCAAACCCTAATAAAATATCTTTGGTTTTCCAACATGGAATCAGAGATAAGGTCAAGAGAAGTCGAAGATCACTTTGTTGGCATGGATTCTCCCTCTATGGTGAACTACATAATATTGGGTTACAACACCACTAGAATTCATATCAAGAAGGTCATCTTCTATTTGTTCAACAAGGTCAAAATTCAGGGATTCTTAGCTACCCTTACAGGTTCTCTTACTGATGACAATGCATGGATCATTCACAGTGGAGCATCGAGACACATGATAGGTGAAAGCAAGAAACTTCTTACACTGTCAAAGGATCCATCCTCTCAGGCAATGGAATTGGGGGACAAAAAAAGCTATGTTGTTAGAGGCCTAGGATCAACATCATTGAAGCTAGATAATGGATCGAAGCTGCATCTCAACAACATTCTCTATGTTCCAGGTTTGAAAAAGAATTTACTTTCTATTTATTGTTTAGAAGATAAAGCGGAAAGGATTTATTTTGTTGACGAAAAAGTATTGGTTTGGGGAAAAGACTCTAGCATTGATAAAGCTAGGGTTATTGGAGTACGTGAAGGGAGTCTTTACCGAGTCATTACACCATCTCCTCAAGCTTTGGTTCATATGGAAATAAGTCCCATTGAGCTATGGCATCGAAGGTATGGTCATCTTCATTACAAGGTCATCCCTATGTAACTTTTTAAAAATGACACATGTGGATTCTATTCTGAAATCTCACTCTTCAAATCTCAACTACAGAAGTCTCCAAACAACAATTGTTACCCTGCATGGAAGGGATACCTAAAATGAGTTTCGTTTACTCATAAGGACCAAGATCAAGATTGAGAGAAGATCTACAGGTTTATTTATACCCTCATAATTTTCTCTTCTTCTCTCGACATAATTTTCCTGATGACAAGTCCAGTTGGAGACTCGAAACATAACTTTTTAAAAATGACATCCGTGGATTCTATTATGAAATCTCACTCTTCAAATATCAACCAAAGAAGTCTCCAAACAACAATTGCTACCCTGCACGAAAGGGATTCCTGAAATGAGTTCGTTTACTCGAAAGGACCAATATCAAGATTGAGAGAAGGTCTATAGACTTATTTATACCATCATCATTTGATCTTATTATCTCAACATAACTATCCTAATGATGAGTCCAGTTGGAGACTCGAAACATAACTTTTTAAAAATGACACATGTGGATTCTGTTTTGAAATCTCACTCTTCAAATCTCAACCACAGAAGTCTTCAAACAGAAATTGTTACCTTGCACGGAAGGGATACCTGGAATGAGTTTCGTTTACTCGAAAGGACCAAGATCAAGATTGAGAGAAAATTCACAAACTTATTTCATCATTTTCTCTTCTTCTCTCAATATAACTGTCCTGATGATGAGTCCAGTTGGAGACTCGAAACATAACTTTTTTAAAATGGCGCCTGTGGATTCTATTTTGAAATCTCACTCTTCAAATCTCAACCATAGAAGTCTCCAAACAACAATTGTTACCTTGCACGGAAGGGATACCTGGAATGAGTTTCTTTTACTTGAAAGGACCAAGATCAAGATTGAGAGAAAATTTGCAGACTTATTTATACCCTCATCATTTTCTCTTCTTATCTCAACATAATTGTCCTAATGATGAGTCCAATTGGAGACTCAAAACATAACTTTTTAAAAATGACACCTGTGGATTCTATTATGAAATCACACTCTTCACATCTCAACCATAGAAGCCTCCAAACAAAAATTATTACCCTACACGGAAGGGATAACTCTGATATAGCTCTTGTTATAGCTTTGATACCACTTGTTATAAATCTGATCCAAAAATATAAGATAATGCAAATATACCCAGAAACAATAAGATAGAAATGCTTCTTTATTGATCAAAACCCTTATGGTAGGGCAACACCATACATTCACTTTTTAAGGAAGGAGAACACTCCACAAGCCACTTATGTTAGGGTCCCACCCTAACCCCCTTATTTATGTCATGGGATCACGTCATAGTCAAGAGTCAATAAAGCCCATATTAATATTTGTAAGTGGTTAACCCGCAATTAATGACGGGACCACAGTTAGTTGCAAATGGGTCGTAGTATTAGATAGATGGTATTAATAAAACCCACGGTATTGGCCCGTGGTATTGGATGTATGAGTCATATATAAAGGATAGAGACTCCCTGCGAGGAGCATTGTGTCTTATTTTGTAGTCGAGCTCTGCTCTATTGGAGGTTTCCCCCTCGAAGAGGCAAGTGAACATTACTCTCTGAATAATAAAATCATTGCTATTCTGTGTTCTGGGTATCTTTTCTTCGCATATTCTGTATTTGGGTATCATTTTGCAGGTTAAGAGCATAACAAGTGGTATCAGAGCACTTTCCAGGGCCGGTGGGATCTCCAATTCTTAGCAAAATATATATATATATATATAGATATTTATTTATTTATTTATTTATTTATTTTTTCGGCTAGAGACGTGTTCCGGCGTCTTTAAACCACGAGATCTGTCGTTGAGCGCATAAACCTGCGGATTTGGGGAGGCATGCACGTAGGAAATACAAGAGGTGGTCACGTCTGTTGGACTCCCTTGTAACCCCTGTGGGTACCCCTTCGAGTAGTAGCGCATTAGACAGAACCGCGCACGGACTGTCTTCCACGTACCCTCTGGGTATATCGGAAGCCCCCTAGGCTCCCTTGAAACCTCGCCATAGATAAACCGTCGGCCGTCTTGTGGCTACAGTACACCAAGAACAACACTCGGAGAGATTACTCGCCCGTACGATAGGGTAGTCGGGTTGTACGGCTAAGGGTACGGTAGATCCTCCTTAGTTAGAGCCCTGAAACATTGGGTCGAGTACTACTGCCAGACCCTTATGTATATTGTGATCTGTAGCACCTGACACTCCTCAAGACCATAGTTCCCTTTTCTATCAGGGGATCGCACATCATCTATATCAGATCCGCTTGTGCAAAGGAGTGCAGTAGCAGCAGCAGACATCAGTTCCGCAGTCTCGAGTTCGCAGATCAGTCATTCCAATCTATTAGATCTAGCCGATCCGCAGCAGCATTCTGTTCCGCCGCCTAGAGCTATCCGATCCGCCATTCAGATCCCTCAGATCCACCAGATCGGAGTTGTTGTGAAGGGTTCCTATACCAGGGTATAATTTTCGCAGGACTTTTGGACGCATTGACATTTTGAGGATTTGGCGACTGCAGTATTGATCAGGAAGGAGTAAAACTCCGTTAGGAGTTTTCAGAAAAAAAAAAAAAAAAATCTGAGATCTTCCGGGGCACTTATTGGTGATCTAGCCCATCAGAATCAGGACGACGAGCTGAGCACGGTGGTACCATTCAATTATTAGTGAAAATTTTTAGGCGGTCCCAATTGTTCATCAGGTTGGTGTATGGTAGAAACTAGAGCCCAAGCGATGGATAATGAAAGGATGGACAAACTTGAAGAATCCATGCAAACCCTCACCAATCAGCTTAACAGACTATGTCTCCAGGTCCAGAAATTAATCCCGAAGGGCAAGGAGCAAGCCCACGAGGAGGCGTATAATGGCAATGAATACAATGAGGGTGAGGCTAGCCACTCTCCTCACGTCTGGCACACCCACCAACCACCTAGTCAGCGACCTCCCAAGTTGGATATGCGTAAATTTGATGGTTCTCACCCGTCGGCATGGATAGCACAAATGGAGCAGTATTTCAAACTGAATCACATCTTAGATAATGCGACTCAGCTTATGTTGGGGAGCATGTACTTGGACAATGAAAGGTGGCAATGGTGGGAATGGCATCAACGTTGCAATGGACCTTTTAGGACTTGGACCCAATTTACAAAATCTCTTCAAGACCGCTTTGAACAGGAAACCTCTTTTTTGGGTCGTCTTACTAAGCTCTGACAGACGGGTACAGTGGATGAATATATTATAGCTTTTGAAGCCTTAGCCTTCTGCACTTGGGGTCTCTCAGATGTGTTCTACACAGAATGTTTTATCAGCGGTCTTAAAGAAGCCATCAAAGCTCAAGTCTTACTGCACCACCCTCCCACATGGACAAAGGCTTGCAAGGTAGCCCATAACGTGGAACGTGCATTAGCAGCCCAATACAGTCGCCCAAATTTCTACACTAAAGGTTGCCCCCCACAAGCTCACAACACGACTCAAACACTTAAGGTCCAAAAGGTGTCACCTGCGGAAATGGCCGAAAGAAGAAAGCAAGGACTATGTTACTACTATGATGAAAAATACTCCCCGGGTCATAAATGCAAGGAACCCAAATTTTTTCAAATAGATGCCACTGACTACAGCTCAACAGAGGAAGATCCACCACTTGAGGAACATGAGGCGCTAGAAGAAGACAACCAACAGGACAATGTCTCTGCCAAACCAGTTATTTCGTTGCATGCATTGGCATGGATTTCTTCCCCTCAAACTCTCAAAATCAGAGGTTTTCTTAAACATCGCCCAGTAGTAGTCTTGATTGATAGTGGAAGTACACATAATTTCATCCATCAAAAAGTCGCAGAAGCAGTGCATTGTTTTGTACGAGCAGTTTCTAACTTCCAAGTCCAAATTGTGGATGGGGGCACAATGAAATGTGAAGGCCACTGTGAAAATGTCAAACTTCAAATGGGGGATTATCAGTTGAAAACCCACATGTTTTCCATACACATGGGGGGTTGCGACATTGTCCTCGGTGCTGAATGGCTCCGCACTCTTGGGCCAATCACAATGGATTTCCAAGAGTTATATATGAGTTTTAAGCAGAACAACTCCACACATACCCTCTGTGGACTCCAGGCGGGAGCCCCCTCTATCATCAGCTCGCATAGGATGGAAAAATTGTTAAAAAAGGGCCATCATGGAGTGGTAGCTCAATTTAATGCCATCCAAGTAGTCAAAACCAAGTCTCTGCCAATTCATCCTGAGATGCAACAGATTTTAAATAACCATCTGTCGGTCTTTGACAAGCCTCATGAGCTTCCACCCTCGCGAGGGGAACATGATCATAGCATCACCTTGGTTCCAGGGGCCCAACCCTCAAATGTGCGGCCATACAGATATCCGTTCACCCAAAATAATGAAATAGAAAAAATAATCAAGGAACTTTTGGAAGCAGGTGTCATTCGTCCCAACATTAGTCCTTATTCATCCCCAGTGGTCATGGTGCTCAAGAAAGATGGGGAGTGGCGGATGTGTCCCGACTTCAGGGCCCTCAATAAGTTGACAGTCAAAGATAAATTTCCCATCTCGGTGGTTGACGATTTGCTGGACGAACTCAATGGGGCTCAATTCTTCACTAAGTTGGATCTTCGCTCAGGCTACCACCAAATTCGCATGAAGGAAGTCGACATTCCCAAGACTGCTTTCAGAACTCATGAAGGCCATTATGAGTTCCTGGTCATGCCATTTGGTCTTTGTAATGCCCCCTCTACTTTTCAGGGCCTTATGAATCACATTCTCAAACCATATCTCAGGAAATTTGTCCTTGTCTTCTTCGATGACATCCTCATCTATAGTGGCACTTGGGCTGCACATCTTCAGCATGTAGATCTACTCTTGCAACTGCTCCACAAGCATAAATTATTTGTCAAGATGTCCAAATGTTCGTTTGGCATGGAATAAGTTGAGTATTTGGGCCACATTGTGGGGCGTGAAGGTGTCAAGGTGGACCCCAAAAAGATCCAGGCAATGCAAGAATGGCCTCAACCTAAGACCTTGAAGAGCTTGAGAGGATTTTTGGGTCTCACAGGCTATTATCGTAAATTTGGCGGCAACTATGGACGCATAGCGAAGCCCCTCACTCAACTCCTAAAGAAAAATTCCTTCTTCTGGAACGAGGAAACACAACAGGCATTTACCGCTCTCAAAAACGCCATGTGTTCCACTCCAGTCTTAGCACTACCTGACTTCACCAAATCCTTTGTCATTGAATGTGATGCTTCGGGGACAGGTATTGGGGCGGTCTTAATGCAGGAAGGGCGACCTTTGGCCTTCACAAGCCAACAACTAAGTGGGAGGAATCTGGGCCAATCTACCTACGAAAAAGAAATGATGGCCATCTTACATGCAGTCGAGACCTGGCGACCTTACTTATTGGGGCGACGTTTTCAAATCCACACAGATCATCACAGTCTTAAATATTTTTTGGAGCAACGCCTATCCTCCCCACAACAAAATAAATGGCTCGCCAAAATGTTGGGGTATGATTATGAGATCATTTACAAGAAAGGGAAAGACAATAGTGTAGTAGATGCATTATCTCGCCAATTTGAGGAAGAAAGTACTCTGCTAGCAATTTCCCTCCCCATTCCAGAGTGGATTGAAGAGGCTCGCAAGGAATGGTTTTCACACCCCGGGCTATCCCAACTCATTTCTAAATTGCAGGTAGATCCAAATTCCACCAAGGGCTACTCGTGGCAGGATGATATTCTTCGCTACAGGGACAGAGTCGTAATAGCACCAACATCCACCCTCAAAAGTCGCTTTTTGGCAGAATTGCACTCATCTCCCATTGTAGGACATTCGGGCTTTCAAAAGACGTATGCTCACACCAGAAGATCATTTTTTTGGACAGCATGAAAAAGGACATCCTTACTTTCGTAGCAGAATGCGATGTCTATCAACGCCACAAAGGGGAAACCGTCAACACACCAGACACATTACAACCATTGCCCATTCCGACATCAATTTGGACAGAGGTTTCTATGGATTTCATTACAGGTCTTCCAAAGTCCGGGAACAAGTCAGTCATCATGGTGGTTGTGGACCGACTGTCGAAGTATGCTCATTTCTGCGCCCTACCCCATCCATTTACACCAACTTTGGTCGCTCAATCTTTCATGGATCAGATTTTCAAATTGCATGGCATGCCCACTTCTATTGTGTTCGATCCCGACCCGATCTTCACCAGTAAATTTTGGCAGGAACTTTTCAGGACACAAGGCACTCAACTAAAACTCAGTACTTCCTATCATCCGCAAACGGATGGTCAAACTGAAGCCGTCAACAAATGTCTAGAAACTTACCTTAGGTGTTTCACTTCAGAAAAGCAACACCTTTGGGTACAATGGTTACCTCTGGCTGAATGGTGATATAACACCAACTATCATGCCACCACCAAAATGACTCCCTATGAAGCAGTATATGGTCAACTTCCACCTTCCCCTACTTCTTATCTCAAGGGGTGCTCCAAAGTACAAGCAGTGGATCAACTCCTACAACACCGCGCAACCATGCTCGCCCATATTAGAGAGAATCTTCATCAAGCTCAGAACCGCATGAAGCAACAGGTCGACCAACATCCCTCAGAGCACCAATTTCAAGAAGGGATCAGGTCTTTTTGAGGCTGCAACCATACAAGCAAACATCACTCAAAGACAAGGGTTATCAAAAGCTCTCTCCAAAATTCTACGGACCATACCAAGTACTTTAGCGCATTGGAGAAGTGGCTTACAAGTTGGATTTGCCACCTACTGCAAAAATCCATCCAGTTTTCCATGTATCGTGCCTCAAGAAAGTGATTGGGAACAATTGCCGAGTTCAAACCAGTCTACCTGAATTGGACGAAGAAGGGTCAATCTGGCTTCAACCCGAACAGGTTCTAGACACACGAGACAAGCACCTACGCGGCCGCATGATTAAGGAAGTCCTCGTCAAATGGAAAGACACCTATCCGGAAGATGCAACTTGGGAACCGACCACTATTCTTCAACAGTTTCCGCAGCTTCAGCCTTGAGGACAAGGCTAGTCTTAAGGGGGAGGGCATGTTAGGGTCCCACCCTAACCCCCTTATTTATGTCATGGGATCACGTCATAGTCAAGAGTCAATAAAGCCCATATTAATATTTGTAAGTGGTTAACCCGCAATTAATGATGGGACCACAGTTATTTGCAAATGGGTCGTAGTATTAGATAGATGGTATTACTAAAACCCACGGTATTGGCCCGTGGTATTGCATGTATGAGTCATATATAAAGGATAGGGACTCCCTACGAGGAGCATCATGTCTTATTTTGTAGTCGAGCTCTGCTCTATTGGAGGTTTCCCCCTCGAACAGGCAAGTGAACATTACTCTCTGAATAATAAAATCATTGCTATTCTGTGTTCTGGGTATCTTTTCTTTGCATATTCTGTATTTGGGTATCATTTTGCAGGTTAAGAGCATAACACAACATAATTATCCTGATGATGAGTCCAATTGGAGACTCAAAACATAACTTTTTAAAAATGACACCTGTGGATTCTATTATGAAATCACACTCTTCACATCTCAACCATAGAAGTCTCCAAACAAAAATTGTTACCCTACACGGAAGGGATACTTGGATTGAGTTTTGTTTACTTGAAAGGACCAAGATCAAGGTTGAGAGAAAATATGTAGGCTTATTTATACCCTAATCATTTTCTCTTCTTCTCTCAACACAATTGTCCTAATGATGAGTCCAGTTCGAGACTCTAAACATAAATTTTTAAAAACAACGCCTGTGGGTTCTATTCTGAAATCTCACTCTTCAAATCTCAACCACAAAAGTCTCCCAACAGCAATTGTTACCTTGCACGGAAGGGATACCTGGAATGAGTTTCTTTTACTCGAAAGGACCAAGATCAAGATTGAGAGAAGATCTGTAGAACTATTTATACCCTCATAATTTTCTCTTCTTCTCTCAATATAATTGTCCTGATGATGAGTCCAGTTTGAGACTTGAAACTTAAATTTTTAAAAATGACACCTATGGATTCTATTTTGAAATATCACTCTTCAAATCTCAACCATAGAAATATCAAAACAACAATTATTACCTTGCACAAAATGGATACCTGGAATGAGTTTCATTTACTGGGAAGGACCAATATCAAGATTGACAGAAGATCTGCAGACTTATTTATACCCTCATCATTTTCTCTTATTATCTCAACATAATTGTCCTGATGATAAGTCCAGTTGGAGACTCAAAACGTAACCTTTTAAAAATCACACTTGTGGATTCTATTATGAAATCTCACTCTTCAAATCTCAACCACAAAAGTCTCCAAACAATAGTTGTTACCGTGCACTGAAGGGATACCTGGAATGAGTTTCGTTTACTCAAAAGGACAAAGATCAAGATTGAGAGAAGATCTGCATACTTATTTATACCCTCATCATTTTATCTTCTTCTCTAAACATAACTATCTTGATGATGAGTCCAGTTGGAGACTCGAAACGTAACTTTTTTAAATTGACACGTGTGGATTCTATTTCAAAATATCACTCTTCAAATCTCAACCACTAAAGTCTCCAAACAACAAAATTGTTACCCTACACGGAAGGGATACCTAGAATGAGTTGTGTTTATCGAAAGGACCAAGATCAAGATTGAGAGAAGATCTACAAACTTATTTATACCCTCATCATTTTCTCTTCTTCTCTCACCATAATTGTCTTGATGATGAGTTTGGAGACTCGAAACGTAAATTTTAAAAATGACACCTGTGGATTCTATTATGAAATCTCAATGTTCAATTCTCAACCACAGAAGTTGCCAAACAACAATTGTTACCCTGCATGGAAGGGATACCTGGAATGAGTTTTGTTTACTCGAAAGTACCAAGATCAAGATTGAGAGAATATCTACAGACTATTTATACCCTCATCATTTGCTCTTCTTCTTTCAACATAATTGTCCTGATGATGAGTCTAGTTGGAAACTCAAAATGTAACTTTTTAAAAATGACACATGTGGATTCTATTCTGAAATCTCACTCTTCAAATCTCAACCACAAAAGTCTCCAAACAACAATTATTACCCTGCATGGAAGGGATACCTAGAATGAGTTTCGTTTACTCGAAAGGAACAAGATCAAGATTGAGAGAATATCGGTAGCCTTATTTATACCCTCATTATTTGCTCACCTTCTCTCAACATAATTTCCCTGATGATGAGTCCAATTGGAGACTCAAAACGTAAATTTTTAAAAATGGCACATGTGGATTCTATTCTGAAATTTCACTCTTCAAATCTCAACCACAGAAGTCTCCGAAAAGAAATTGTTACCCTGCACGGAAGGGATACCAGCAATGAGTTTCGTTTACTTGAAAGGACCAAGATCAAGATTGAGAGAAGATATGCAAACTTATTTATACCATCATCATTCTCTCTTCTTCTCTAAACATAACTCTCCTGATAATGAGTCTAGTTGTAGACTCGAAACGTAACTTTTTAAAAATGACACCTGTGGATTCTATTTTGAAATCTCATTCTTCAAATCTCAACCACAAAAGTCTCCAAACAACAATTGTTACCATACATGGAAGGGATACCTGGCATGAGTTTTGTTTACTCGAAATGACCAAGATCAAGATTGAGAGAAGATCTGTAGAGTTATTTATACCCTCATAATTTTCTCATCTTCTCTCAACATAATTGTCCTGATGATGAGTCCATTTGGAGACTCGAAACGTAACTTTTTAAAAATGACACATATGGATTCTATTTCAAAATCTCACTCTTCAAATCTCAACCACAGAAGTCTACAAACAATAATTTCTACCCTGAACGGAAGGGATACTTGGAATGAGTTCCGTTTACTCGAAAGGACCAAGATCAAGATTGCGAGAAGATCTGTAGACATATTTATACCCTCATCATTTTCTCTTCTTATCTCAACATAATTGTCCTAATGATGAGTCCAGTTGGAGACATCAAGAATTTGATATTTAAACTAATTGTCAACAGCAAATGAATAAGGCTGAAATCAAAGCATAACTGAAATTGAAAGCTAAGAAAAACAAAGTCAGCAGAGAGGACAATCTCATGTCAATATTTACTACAAAAATAGTATGAAAATGCCCGGGACTATCCTAACCTGAAACACACTGATCAGTGTTAGCAAAAATATACAACGCTTGGAAAATCATGTACAGGAATGAAACATTAACACTATAACTGAAATGTGAGATATACACAAGTGCACACACTACGAAATATCTACAATGGAAATAAAACAACAGCACATGAAAACTTTACAGAAATAAAAGAATGAAACCTTAGCCAGTAGGGGCCCTCTGCACGGCCTTGGTTAACACGCTATCAAATCGAGATTATGCTCACACAGTCATATAAAACAGAGTCTTCTTATATTGCAAAACAGAGGAAGGATCCTCTCGTTACAACAACAAGACCAGTGTTACGACACAGTACATAAACTTAACAACAGTATTACATTAACAAATACTAACTAGCTACATGCATTTGCAAACATGTTATTTATAAAGGAAATTACATAACAGTTTTCCTATGAAACACCTTCAACGGAGGACACGTAAAAAGACAACATCCGTGAGCTTAGCATGATGGTTGCCAAGATCATTCAATCTACCAAAAGGTGGCTATTGGATTTGCATCATGGAGTCAGTCTACAGTTGTCAAAATGAACCCACTGATCTAGGAACAGTCTCGGATCCTTCACGTGTTGAAAAATAGAGACCTGCTTGCCGTAGAACTCCTCGTTTGACCACTGTTAAATTGGCAACTAGGGCCAAACTCCATGTGGGTCAGCTTATTTATGGCAGCTGATATTTTTATTGGATCCCTCTCGTCGAGAGGTGTAGGATTGATCCAAAGATCATTTGATTCCGATAAGTATTTATGGATATATGAATTTATTTTGTTTATGTAATTATTATCAAGCCGACCAGCTCTTATGTAGGCTCTAGAAGCCCAACCGACGTGTCTATTCATCATCCTCATTTTAGTATAAATAGATGAGTATTTGATGTCATTTTGAATATGTATCCTTGAGGTGATCTCCTCTCCACGTCTGGGTTTTTGGAAGGAGAGAACCAAAAGATACGCTGGCCTTATGGTGATGCCCTAGCCACAGGTAATGCCCTAGCTGCAGTGATGTCCTAGCCACAGTGATGCCCCAGCCGCAGTAAGCCGTAGGCTTATGAGGAAATCTAAACGCAGTAAAAGGAGACCAGTTCACGCAGTCATAGGAGACATGTTCACGCGGTTAGAGGAGACATGTTCACGCAGTCAGAGAAGATAAGAACTTGGTATTCTCCTCTGAAATTTCGATGGGTATAGGTGCAGGAAGGCATGGTACAGGTCTCGGATGTCTGGCAGAGAGAATACTTCCAATGGGTGAAACAACCTCGGACATTCCTCTGCTCGTGAATTGACATGATCTCGGACCAATATTTCACCACAAGTAGACAAGGCTTCCGATACACAATAAGCCACTGCCATAATAACAGTGAAGCCATCTCGATGAAGGGTAACGATCTCAGCATCTCAAATCTGGGTGGATCTATCTTAGATCAGCCATTGTATATGGATCTCGGTGCTACTTCATTCTCGAATTACCTGTGAGCATAAGGTATCCGCAGATGAAGTGAACTGAACTCGGGTAGAGGGACCCGCATTCAGGGTGATAGATATCATTAAGGAGTAACAGATCCGCATTGAATTAAGGAATCGTATAAGGTGCAGTCAAGCTGGATCCCAGATTGATGGAGCAGCAAGGTCACCAAATAGACAGTCTCGGCATAGAGATATCTCTGAGGGACAGTCATAACCAGATCTAGGATTTGGAACGCAGTCATACATAACCCATGGTTATATATAACGCAGAACCTGCAGTTTGAAACATAGTCATATATGGAACCCACAGAGATACGGAACTCAGTCATATGTGAAATTGGAACGCAGTCACATATGGTGACTACACAGTCATAGTACATAGCATGGTACGCAGCAATCGATGTAGGTGGATCTGGCAGCATGAAGGAATCCGCAGTAGGGTATGGTCCAGTCATGTCACAATCGTTGACACTCTCGGTGTAGAGTGGATCTGGGCTTAGAGACTCTAGTCACGCAGTTTCATGAAGACTTATTCATGGAGATAGTTAGCAGTCTATGGAGACTCCTTACGATGTAGATCAGGGAGAATCATATATGCTAAAGGACTTTATACGCAGATCATTGATGACATTTATATGCAGATAATGGAAGCTTATGTACGCTGTACATGATGACACATACGCAGATCATAAAGGAATTTATACACAGATATTGGAAACTATATACGTTGTACATGATATGTAATCTAGACACATCTAAGAACAGTTTTGATGTGCTATGTCATGTTTTTTTTTTTTTTTTCAATTGTGGTTCACGGGCACTGAGTGGCCGCTACGTCCACAGTAGAGAAGCGGGGTAGTTCCACCCGAAGGGATCTGCCCGTCAGCCCTTAACAGACCTAACCCCGAGGGCGTCAAGGAGATTTGACCCCGTGACCTCCCAAACTAGGAAAGTACTTAGCAACGGGAACACGACCATTTGAGCTATCCCTTGGGGCTATGTGCTATGTCATGTTGAAAAGAAGATCTCGGTATATAGATCATGGTGTTTAATCCTCTCATCAAAGTAGAGCAGCATTATGATGGATAAGATCATGGACCTAGACAGCAGCATGGTGCAATATGCAGTAGTGAAACTAGAGGACGAGATGCAACACGATGACAGGTATCAGTTGAAGCAGAATGTCTTCAACTGATCTCGTCGTTATAGGAGATGATCTATGCTTAGATCTAGACAAGTCAAAGTGTTGACTTATGTTGTAATTGTACTATCTCTCTCTCTCTCTCTTTCTCTGCTGAACTTTGAAGATAAAAGAAGAATTGATCAAAGGGTTTCCTCACACATTATGAGGTTTGTCCTTGGCTCGTGCCATATCTTGTGTCCTCTTGTCTTGGCTTGTCTTCTGCGTTTTCTATTTATGTTCTATCTGCAGTTTATCGTAATGCTGATGTGATTGCTAACTGTGAAAATTTAAATAAATTGCTCTAGCATAGAACATACCAAAATTAACATGGTATCAGAGCTGAGGTGAAGACAATGCCCAAGCAAGAGTGAAAGAGCAATCACCGAAGACAGTTGGGACAAGACAGAAGGATCAATGGGTTCCTCATAATTCACCTAGGGTGAAGTCAAAACAGAGAATGTTATCAGAATAGCGCAGCAGAAGATTATGATCACTTCATTGGGAAGTTCGGATCTAAGGGTGGAAGGAAAGGCGGATGCCTTGTTGAAATAAGTTCGGTCGTTATGCGAAGGAGTGTTCGAATGGCAGAGACACATCTCTTGATGAAGATAACAATCATTCATGGGACATCTTCTATGATCAAAAGAATGACTGGTAATGCAGGTCATCAAGGAAATGGTCGACTCTTCCAGGAAAGCAAGGAACCCCAAAATCTATTTTATGTACCTGATCGAACCTAATGTCCATCTCGAAATGGGAGTCAAAGGTTACAGGGTGGCACTTATCGATGGAAAGGTACGTGTTTGAAAATAGATCTTTTAAAGATGTTTTTGAGTTCTGGGTTGTATCAAGTTGCAGGAAGTCCACCGGGGACCATGTCCATTGACTCAGCACCAGAGGTCTGTGAGACAGATGGTGACTAGGATGCTTGAATTCAAAAAGAAGCATGAAGGTACATGTCTGAAATGTACCGAAGGAAAATATTATAAGGGGACCATTCCCCTCATGCAGCAGGTTCACAGGTTTGGAACAACCCGAGGAGTTTGATGGAAGAAAGCCCTCTATGGCTTGAAGAAAAACACCTCGAGCATAGTATGAGAGGATTGATAGTTGTCTAATGCAGCTAACATTCACTAGGAGTGAAACCGATCCAAACCATTACTCGAAGGTTGTGGATGATAAACCTCTCGTACCGGCCCCTATGTTTGACAAGTGCAGACCCTCTCATTTATAGGAGACAGAGGGAGTTGGATTCTGAATGTGAGAAGATAAGCTGCAAGCTTGTGACTGCCTCAAAGATCTTAACTTTCAGAAGTTATATGGTAATGATGTTGGACCAGATTTGGGAAATGCCTTTGAGTTTCATAAACTCATTCACATTGATGTTCTTGGAGAACCTCCGTGCGAACATATGTGTTGCAGTTAGCATGGTGAGCTCATATTTGGTTGAGCCTCACTGGATTGGTACCGAGAATCTTCTGAGATATCTTCAGGGGAACAATCTCTCATGGATTGAGATACACTGCCGAAAATATGAAACCACATGATTATTCGAATGATGAGTGGGCAGGTAGTGTGGAGGATCACTAGAGCACTTCCCAGTGCTGTTTCTCTTTGGAATCTGCCTCGATATCCTAGATGAGCAGGAAGCAGAAGTCGGTGACTCTGAGCAGAATACATTGCTGATAGCATGGCCTTCTGTGAGGCAGTCTGGTTGTTGAAACTCTTCAGTGAGCTGTTTGTACACATGATGAATACCACTGTGATTCTCTGTGACAACTAGAGGTGGGATTCGATTATTGAGGAATCTCATATTCGACAATTGCTCCAGCAGATAGACATCAAATACTGCCTTATCTGGGATATGGTAAGTCGATGATCAAGGAGGCTCCATCGCACTAAGATGATGTACAGGACAAAGCCCTGAGGAAAGATCAAATTTGTGATTTTCCCGAACGACTTGGAGTCATCGAGAGACCTTTGTAAAAGGGTCCTGCATGTTGCATACATTGAGCTCTGGGAGCTCTGGGGGGCTTTCAGTTCTATTGGAGCAACATACGACCACAGGGTGACTCACCCTCCCCTGGTGGTGCGTACTGGAACAAGATGATTCGCTCTCTTGTGGGACAAGATGATACGCTCTCTTGTGTAGCAGGATGATTAGTTCTCCTGTGAGGCCTGGATTGATGTGTTCTCCATGACGATTGTAGCAAGATTGATGTGTTCTCCTGTGAGGCCTGGATTGATGTGTTGTCCATGGCGATTGTAGCAGGATTGATGTCTTCTCCTGTGAGGCCTGGATTGATGTGTTCTCCATGGCGATTGTAGCAGGATTGATGTGTTCTCCTGTGAGGCCTGGATTGATGTGTTCTCCATGGCGATTGTAGCAGGATTGATGTGTTCTCCTGTGAGGACAAGATTGATTAAGTTCTCCTGTCGAGGCATCCTACCCATGCAGTCTGGGACTCATGGGAAGTACCTCTCATCTGATCAATGAGTAGGTAAATGAAGTTAGGGACCATAGTAGTACCGATGGATGCATCGTTGTATCTACCGTACTCCCTACGCTAGGATGACCTCCATTGATCTGGGATCAATGATACTGGTCTGGGACCAGTGGTAGGAGTTGTACATACTATGACGCTGACTTCGGGTCGGCTGAGACTGGTCTGGGACCAGTGGTACATACTCTGAGACTGACTTCGTGTCAGTGCAGTACTGGTCTGGGACCAGTGAGAGTCGTACATACTATGACGCTGACTTCAGGTCGGTTGAGACGGGTTTGGGACCAGTGGTACGCACTCTGAGACTAACTTCGGGTTAGTGGAGAATGATATGACTCATTCTCGATCAATTCTTCTTCTTCATAGTTCAGCAGAGCTGAGCAGAGCAGAGCTACCAAATCCAGCAGAGCTGAGTAGAGTAGAGCAGAGCTAGCAGAGCCAGTAGAGCTGAGCAGAGCCAACATAGTTGAGCAGAGTTGGGCAGAATAGTGCAGGGCACTGATGGCAGAGATAGTACAGTCGGACTTATGGATCAATGGATGGAGTTCTCCCTAGTTGAGAGGGAGTGTTAAATTGGAAACTAGGGCCAAACTCCATGTGGGTCAGCTTATTTATGGCAGCTGATATTTTTATTGGATCCCTCTCGTCGAGAGGTGTAGGATTGATCCAAAGATCATCCGATTCCGATAAGTATTTATGGAGATATGAATTTATTTTGTTTATGTAATTATTATCAAGCCGACCAGCTCTTATGTAGGCTCTAGAAGCCCAACCGACGTGTCTATTCATCATCCTCATTTTAGTATAAATAGATGAGTATTTGATGTCATTTTGAATATGTATCCTTGAGGTGATCTCCTCTCCACGTCTGGGTTTTTGGAAGGAGAGAACCAAAAGATACGCTGGCCTTATGGTGATACCCTAGCCACAAGTAATGCCCTAGCTGCAGTGATGTCCTAGCCACAGTGATGCCCCAGCCGCAGTAAGCCGTAGGCTTATGAGGAAATCTAAACGCAGTAAAAGGAGACCAGTTCACGCAATCATAGGAGACATGTTCACGCGGTTAGAGGAGACATGTTCACGCAGTCAGAGAAGATAAGAACTTGGTATTCTCCTCTGAAATTTCGATGGGTATAGGTGCAGGAAGGCATGGTACAGGTCTCGGATGTCTGGCAGAGCGAATACTTCCAATGGGTGAAACAACTTCGGACATTCCTTTGCTCGTGAATTGACATGATCTCGGACCAATATTTCACCACAAGTAGACAAGGCTTCCGATACACAATAAGCCACTGCCATAATAACAGTGAAGCCATCTCGATGAAGGGTAACGATCTCAGCATCTCAAATCTAGGTGGATCTATCTTAGATCAGCCATTGTATATGGATCTCGGTGCTACTTCATTCTCGAATTACCTATGAGCATAAGGTATCCGCAGATGAAGTGAACTGAACTCGGGTAGAGGGACCCGCATTCAGGGTGATAGATATCATTAAGGAGTAACAGATCCGCATTGAATTAAGGAATCGTATAAGGTGCAGTCAAGCTAGATCCCAGATTGATGGAGCAGCAAGGTCACCAAATAAATAGTCTCAGCATAGAGATATCACTGAGGGACAGTCATAACCAGATCTAGGATTTGGAACGCAGTCATACATAACCCACAGTTATATATAACGCAGAACCTGCAGTTTGAAACATAGTCATATATGGAACCCACAGAGATATGGAACTCAGTCATATGTGAAATTTGAATGCAGTCACATATGGTAACTACGCAGTCATGGTACATAGCATGGTACACAGCAATCGATGTAGGTGGATCTGGCAGCATGAAGGAATCCGCAGTAGGGTATGGTCCAGTCATGTCACAATCGTTGACACTCTCGGTGTAGAGTGGATCTGGGCTTAGAGACTCTAGTCATGCAGTTTCATGAAGACTTATTCATGGAGATAGTTAGCAGTCTATGGAGACTCCTTACGATGAAGATCAGGGAGAATCATATATGCTAAAGGACTTTATACGCAGATCATTGATGACATTTATATGCAGATAATGGAAGCTTATGTATGCTGTACATGATGACACATACGCAGATCATAAAGGACTTTATACACAGATCTTGGAAACTATATACGTTTACATGATATGTAATCTGGAAACATCTAGGAACGGTTTTGATGTGCTATGTCACGTTGAAAAGAGGTCTCGGTATATAGATCATGGTGTGTAATCCTCTCATCAAAGTAGAGCAACATTATGATGGATAAGATCATGGACCTGGACAACAGCATGGTGCAATATGCAGTAGTGCAACTAAAGGACGAGATGCAGGACGATGACAGGTATCAGTTGAAGCAGAATGTCTTCAACTGATCTCGTCGTTATAGGAGATGATCTATGCTTAGATCTAGACAAGTCAAAGTGTTGACTTCTGTTGTAATTGTACTATCTCTCTCTCTCTCTTTCTCTGCTGAACTTTGAAGATAAAAGAAGAATTGATCAAAGGGTTTCCTCACACATTGTGGGGTTTGTCCCTGGCTCGCGCCATATCTTGTGTCCTCTTGTCTTGGCTTGTCTTCTGCGTTTTATATTTATGTTCTATCTGCAGTTTATCGTAATGCTGATGTGATTGCTAACTGTGAAAATTTAAATAAATTGCTCTAGCATAGAACATACCAAAATTAACAACCACCGTTTGACCAAGGCTTTCCTTTAAGAATCTGGCTAAACCAATAGGACCTGGTCCATGTCCAAA
This sequence comes from Pinus tabuliformis, assembly GCA_031772625.1. Lineage (NCBI taxonomy): Eukaryota > Viridiplantae > Streptophyta > Pinopsida > Pinales > Pinaceae > Pinus > Pinus tabuliformis. The sequence continues at coordinate 738,674,417 of CM062817.1, forward strand.
TCATTTCTAAACTTCCCATGTGCCTCGTTTTGCTTGATGACACCTGTAACCTGGAGATCAACAAAAATAACTGCGGAAAGTCGAGTCAGCTGTGGAAAGTGGCTGCATTCCGCAGCTGATGAGAAAAACCTAAGTCAAATAGAAAACACAAAAACATAGTTATAAACCACTTAAATGCACTCTCAGAATCAATATGTAATGATTTTTGATAGCTTGTGAGGCACTGGTGAGGGGGAAAAGTCTAGAAAAGTGTGTAGAAGAGATGCAGTTCCAGAGCTCAACATACCCCCACTGTGAGGGTGTTGCATGTCCTCATGCAACCAAAACTGTGATCATCCTCCCTTCAGTTCATGTGTTCTGAGACCTCTGCTAACACATCCAGTCTTCTTTTCTTCTTTCTTGGTACCACTGTCATCCTTAGCTTCCTCATTAGGCACTTGAATTTGAGGTTGATGAGAGCTCTGCTCAACCTCCTGCTCTTTTTCTTTAATTTTCTATTTTTCTTCTGCCACAGCCCAAGATGCAACATGGTGTCGTCGTGAATAATCTTATCCAACATGCTATGTTCTTTCAATGTTTCATTTTCACTTTTGATGTGTCTATTTAGGACATCCAGTTCAAAAACTTCTTATTTTAGTGATTGGATTAGAGCTTCCTGGGCTGTATTAGGCTGGGCAGATGAAGTTCCTTAATCTATGGCAGTCTTCTCCAACATCTCAATATAATCATACATTTCTTGTTGGGTTGGATCTATCTCAGGTGTAGTCTTTCTTGGGCTGTCCCCAAAATCTGGCTGAGAAGGACTGATCTCAATATCTGGCTGAGAAGGATTGATCTCAAAATCTGGTTGAGAAATAGGAGTATGGTGTGGGCTACGGCCAGGAGGGATTGCTGGAGGCTGTTCCGATGTTTCCCCTCCTAAATCAATGAAGTGGGGCCCTTTAGTTTGTACTTTCCTCAGTTTTCCTTTAAGTCTGGAGCTCCTCCTTAGATTTTGTGAGCTAGTGTCTTCTTTCTCCACACTCTGTTTTTCTTTCCCTTTCCTCTTTGCTACAGTTGATTGTTCTTGAAGGTAAACTAGTCTTTCAGAAAGTATTTGGTGGTCCTCTTCTGAGGAAGGTTCTGGGGTTTGATAGACAGCTTCAATATTTCTTTTCCCCTTTAATTTTCTTTGCTTCCTAACCTCAGTTCTTTCCTTCCTACTTTCAGACAACTTCTCTTCCTTATTAGTTTCTTTAGCTATGTTAGTAGGAGTGTCCTGAATTTTCACACTTGTTTTCCTTCTCCTACTTTTCCTTGCTGAGCTGCTCTCGGGTGTTTCAGGTGGATCTTGAAAGAAGTTTCTAACCAAAAACTGTTCCCAGGTGTCCTTCTTTTCCTTCAACTGTTTTTCAATCAAAATTTTTACAAGGTCGTGATGGTACAGGTGGGGTTCTATGTCCTCCAGATTCTTTTGTACAATTATGGACATCTTTTTCAGGCTATTCAATAAAAAGTAAGGCAAATTGATGGTTTGATTTTCTAGAAAATTCATTAGCAACCGGGTGTGGTACATATACATGGACCCAAACCGTCTTTCACATGTAATAAACTTCTGGATTATCAATAATAGACTAGTCCACTTTTCCTCTAAAGCAGAGACAGGGATTCCACGTTTTAAAATGGTTATATCCATACCTGGATTGTGTAGGATAATTCTCCAGGCCCTCTCATCAAAGTTTTTGTTTTTGAACCACCGTTTCCCTTCCTGTGGGAGTTCCATTGCTGCTGCGATAGATGCCTCTGTGACTGAAAATTTAAGATCTCCAACCTTAACTTCTACGCCAATAAAAGACCTCGCAAATGTCTTCATAACTTCTTTATTGTAGCCTCTGAATTTTTGGATGAACTGTAGCCACCGTGCCTTCCTTAGTATGCTTTTCAATTGTGGATACCCCTCCATGAATTTGGGCCCTTCTGGTTCTGCTCTTAGCAATCGACCCATTCCTTCCTCCTGCCTTAAAATACGTCTGAGTGAGTAATGGATCGGCAGAGGTGTAACGACTATGTTATTGAGGAATGGAAAAGGTTTGTAGAGAAAAACCAGTAGTCGTAAACGAAAGAGCAGAGATAGGTAATGAGAATGAGTTCACGGGGACGTAAATAGGCCAGAAATAGCAAACAAGATAGTATGGGAATAGAGTGAGCTTCGGCTTTTGAGATAGAAGGCTGCGGAATAGGCGTGAGCATGTTCTCAAAATGGCTGCGGATTTGTGTGACGGGACAGAGCTGTGATCAAATAGATTACGTCCTCATAATTACTCGGTTCAGGAGGTGGAATGCCAACATACAAATAAACACGAGTTAAATTCGGAGGCGAATCATGAGGCCATTAAAAATTAATGCAAGGTTCGTGGAGGAATCATGTAAAGGCTTTGAAGCAATTATGGACGCTATCAATGCTAATCATTACACATAATGGAGCCATGGTTTCATAAATATATAGAATGTGCTTTAAAATGCTATTTGAAATGAATTTTTCTTACCTTAGAATTTTACCACTTCCACTCACTGACCTTTAATTCGCTGCTTCCTGTTGGTACTTTAGGTGTTTTATATCTTCAACATATTTTCCTTTGCCTTACCTGCATTTGGTTCCCATCATTTTTTGGCTAACATCTAACTGTCAGTGCTGAATAACAGAGTGTTAGTTGCGGAATCAATTAACTAGCTGCGGAATCAGTTTCTAGCTGCGGAAACTGAATTCAGCTGCGGAAACTGACACAGTGAGCACATAACTGAATGGAGATGGATGGAAATGAATGATGGCTGAGTGAATGATATATGAAAATTGGTCATAAAAGGAATTTTATTGGTGGAATGAGATGGTGAAATGAAATGGAGTGAAATGAAGTGAAATGACATGAAACTATAAATAAAATGAGGAAAGATTTTTTTTTGGAAAATATAGGACGTTAGAAGTTTCTGATTTTTGCCCCGTATTTTTTGTATAAGACTGCCAATCAGTGATTGGTTTTCAGGCTTATAATTTTTTTGTTTTTTTTTTTTTTATTTTTTTTTTTTGTAAACAAAAAGAACAGAGACTAGGTTGGTGGAGAAGAAGGATTCTTCTTCACCAGCCTTATTGCAGAACTATCTTGAAAGATTTTGACAAATTCCTCCTTTGAGAGTGGCTTATGATAGATTTTTAATCTATGGCCATTCACAATAAGAGGAGTTTGATGTTCATCAATGGTTTTGATTCTTATCGCTCCATTGCTAAAGACTTTGTCAATCTCATATGGTCCAAGCCAATGAGTCTGAAATTTACCTTTGAAATCTTTAAACTTGGAATCAAATAACAATGCCCAATCTCCTTCTTGAAACTTTTTCTCCTTGATGTATTTTTCATGCCACTTAGCTCTTTGATATTGAACTATATCAGTTCTTAGGATTGCTTATTGTCTGATCTCATTAGATCATTCAATTGCTCCATTCTATGCTTTTGGGCTTTTGATAGATCCATTCCCAATTGAACTGCCATCTTGAAGGTTCTAACTTCGAACTCAATGGGGAGCAGAACTTCTTTCCTATAAACAAGTTCATAGGGAGAATGTCCTTTTGTATTCCTCCATGTAGTTCTATAGGCCCATAAGGCTTCAGGAAGCCTTTCTGTCCAATCTCTTCTATGTAGATGAACAGTCTTGGTAATGATGCCTTCAAGAACTTTGTTGTAGACTCCACTTGACCATTTGCTTGCGGATGGTAAGGAGTAGATTTTTTGTGCTTGACCTTGTACTCTTCCATCAGCTTCTCCACCAGTTTGGATGTGAATTGACCTCCCTAATCTGTCACAATTTCTCTTGGAACACCAAAGCAAGTAAAAATATCCTCATAAAGAAAACTAACGACTGAATGCTCAGTAGCAAAAAATAATGCTTTGGCTTCTACCCATTTAGTGACATAATCAGTACATACCAATATATACTTTCTTTGTTTAGATGGTGGGTTAATAGGTCCAATGAAATCTAAAGCCCATTTTTCAAAGGGTTCGATGAGTACCTGTGGTTGTAATGGCATTTCATTTGAGAGGGTAGGTTTCCCTACTCTTTGGCAGCTGTCACATCTTCTGACATATTGTTTTGCATCTTTGAAGAGGGATGACCAATAATATCCTAAAGAGAGGATTTTATAGGTTGTCCTTTTGTCAGCAAAGTGTCTGCCGCATGGTTCATCATGACATGCTTTGAGAATATCAGGCATCTCATCTTCCCTAACAAATCTTCTGATCACAAGATCTGGCCCAGGGAAAATTTTAAGAACCCCCCCTAAATTTATAAATATAACAAATGGGCGAATCTCCATGGTATATAGGAAAAATGGAAGGTGATTTTATCAATAATATAATATGTATATATAATTTTTGGCGAATCTCTTACCAGGCATGGCGAATATTTTACTCAATTATAAAATCTTGTAAGATCTTGGCGAGTCTTTCACTAAATAATAAAACTTTGTAAAGTCCTAGTGAATCTTAGCATAGGCTACATGCTAGTTTAATTCCCCCATTTAAATAGGCTACATTCCAGGTGAATACCATGGGTCAATACCATGTGCCATTTTTATTTTTATTAATTCTAATATTAGGGTTAATAATGGTTTTTTTGCATGGTATTAATAACAATCTAGTCCATGGTATTTGTCCCATAGTATTTTGGCCATAGGTTTCACCTAAATATAACCCATTTTTTGAGTGTTCGTAAATATAAGGTGACTTATGGAGTAAATATAAAAAAATGTTTATTTGTTTACCATACCTCTCGTTTATTTATATTTTTATTAATTTATCATACCTCTTTTACAAATATGGTATTTGGCCCATAGGATTCACTTAAATAAAACCTCTTTCTTGAGCCTTCATAAATAGAACGAGGGTTATGGACTAAATATAAATATAAAAAGAGGTTTTATTTATTTACGATACGTCTAGTTTATTTATATTTTTATTTATTTACCATACCTTTTGAGTAAGTATAAAAAGACGTTTTTTTTATTTACCATACCTCCACTTTACTTATATTTTTATTTGTTTACACCCTTACATGTATATAAGGTGACTTATGGAGTAAATATAAAAAATGTTTTATTTATTTACCATACCTCTCATTTATTTATATTTTTATTAATTTACCATACCTCTTTTATAAATATGGTATTTGGCCCATAGGATTCACTTAAATAAAACCTATTCTTGAAAATGGGCGAATGGAAGGTTGTAAGTCCTAATTTCAAGGGCTAAATTTACCTTTTTTACCTCTCCCTTAAAATAAGGTGGGCTATTTGAGGTGATTTGTAAAAATGTACTATGATACAAAATATTCGCCCACTAAAAATTTAAAACCCCTTAATTTCCCTAAAGGGCGAACATTCGCCCCTAAAATTATCCTTGATTTGGCCCTGTTTTAAACAATTCTTTAGAAATCCATGAATATTTTGAACTCTCCTGAATAATCTTTCTTCTTTCACCAGGAAATAAATGTGGAGGTAGTTTCCCTGTAACCAAATAGTTAGCTATATCTGCATACCAAGGAGTCTTAGTAGTTAATAGAGTTTAGGCTTCTGTGATCCATATTAAGTTAGAGAAAGATTTCGGCGAAAATCACATGGAATGTCCTTTGTCGACGCGTTCGAACCAACCAGTGTCGTTCATCTTGTCCTGACAATGAACCACACTGGTTGGTTCGAACGCGTCGACAAATGACATTCCATGTGATTTTCGCCGAAATCTTTCTCTAAGTCTTAGTAGTTACTGCAAATAAATATTCATCAGGAAACTTATCCTCTACAGGAGAATCTTCTTTAGTATTCTAAATCCTAGACAAGAAATCAACTACTGTGTTTTGTTTCCCTGGTCTATCTAACACAATAATATTGAATTCTTATGAAAGTAGGAGCCACCTTGTAACTCTGCCATTAGTAATGGATTTGTTCATTAGATATCTAATTGCAGAATGATCAGTATGAATAAAAGTTTCATAGCCTGTTATATAATGTCTAAACTTATTGATTGCATGAACAACAACTAAGAACTCTTTTTCAGTCACAGTATAGTTCAACTCTGTGGGAGTTAAATTTTTATTGGTATAGTAAATGGCATAAGGAACTAAATCTTCTGTCCCAATACATCCCCTAGAGCTGTATCTGAAGCATCTGTAGAAATATGGAAAGGGAGTTTCCAATTTGGTCCTCCCAAGATAGGCACTTCAGATATTCTTGTTTTCAAAGTTTCAAATGTTGATTGGCAATCAGGACCCCATTTGAATTCACAGTCTTTTGTAAGCAGTTTGAAGAGTGGAGATGCTATTTTGGTGAATTTTTCTATAAATCTTCTATAATATCCAGTAAATCCCAGAAAAATTCTAACATCTTTTTCACAATTTGGAATAGGTAACTTGGAGATGACTTCAACTTTTGATCTATCAACTTTAATCTCATCCCCTGAAATATGATGTCCCAAAACAATACCTTCAGCAAACATCATAAAGAATTTTTCCTGGCTTAGTGAAAGGTTTGTTTCTTTACATCTTATAAGGACTTTTTCCAAATTTTCTAATGCCTCTTCAAACGAATCACCATAAACTGTAAAATCATCCATATAAACCTCTACACAATCATGGATTAGATTAGAAAAATATCCTAGTACTGCTCTTTGGAATGTTACGGGTGCATTACATAATCCAAAAGGAAGCACTCGATAAGAAAAAGTTCCCCATGGACAGGTAAATGTGGTCTTATCCTGATCTTCAGCTGCTACCTGAATTTGATTATAACCACTAAAACCATCCAAAAATGAAAAATATTTTTTGCCTACTAATGTATCTAATACTTGATCGATAAAGGGCAAAGGAAAGTGATCCTTCAAAGTTGCTTTATTCAATTCCCTGTAATCAATGCATACCCTCCATTTACCATTCTTTTTGGGTACTATAACCAAAGGAGAAACCCATCGGCTATCTGAAATTGGGTAAATGAAATTTACATTGAGTAGTTTTTGGAGCTCTTCTTTCACTATCTCCCTAAGATTTGGATTCATCCTTCTCTGAGGTTGTCTGATTAGTCTACAGTTTTCTTCGATATAGATATGATGGATGCAAGTCTTAGGGTCAATACCTTTCATATTAGTATACTCCCATGCAAATGCAGTAGAATGTTTTTGAAAGATTTTGGTTAGCTCTTCCTGTTGTGACTTTTCCAAATTTTTGTTGATATTCAGTGTTTTTCCTGGAAAAATCTCAATGGTAGAGCTACCAAACTCTTCCATAGAGTAAAGATACATTTGTCTTGATGATAGATATTCAATATCAGAATCTAACTGAAATTGCGTGTGGTCATATTCTGAAGATGTTTCAAAATTTTCTAATGTGTTCAAAATTTGACTATCTTCACTAATTTTAGAGACAGTAAAGACAGGTTGTATAATATCTTCATCGTCGACCCATTCATTGTCTCCTACTTCTATAATTGCCTTTGCTGGATGATACAAATTGAATTTCTTTGTTGAACTACCATCATAAATGTACATATCTTCAGATCTATAATGAAAGCATTAGTTGTGGCTAGCCAAGGTCTTCCTAAGATGAGTGGATGCCCTCTTAAATTACTCTTGGGAGTCAAAATCATGAAATCTACTGGATATTCCAAAGAATATGAGACTGAAATATCTTCTAGTACACCATCTGGTTTAATTATTGATCGATCTGCAAGTTGCAGTAAGGTGGGTGTAAAAAGAAGATTAGGAAGTTTAAGTTGTTCCACAGTCTGTCTACTCATAATGTTGATAGCAGCCCCTAAGTCAATCAAAGTGTTTGGAATTTCTATCCCATTTATATGTGTCTTGAAAATTGGACTACCTGGATCTACATACTTCTACATGGTAATTTTTCCCATCATGATATCTGCAATTTTTCCTACCAGGTGGATTCTTCTTGTATCTCTTGGTTTCCTTCCTGGTCTTTTAAGATTCAACTCCTTTATTATTTTCGCTAGAATAGGAATCTCTCTAATGGCTTGTAGCAAGGAAATATTGATATAGACATTCTTTAATTCATCTAGAAAATCATAGTCAGGCAACAAGATTTGTTTTTACACCCCTTTGTCAATTTGTAATCTTTCAGGGAAAGGAGGCGTGGATGAAGATGCAGGTTGCTCAACTATAGAAGTTGTGGGGGTTGACTCTTTTTCTTTTTCTTTTTGAATGGTTGGGTTTTGAGGAGATGCTTCCTCAGAACCTTTATTGACTTTAAGAGAATCCTCCTCAAAGGTACCTTGCTCTCGAACATCTATAGAAGGTTTTTCTAAAACTCTACCAGATCTGAGTTGAACATCATTAAGAGGAACAATCATATAGGTAGGAAATTGTTGTCCTTCTACCATGTAAGCATTCTAAGGATTTTTTTTGTTGGGATTTGGAAATGGCTGGGCTGGTAGTTGATTTGTCTTTTGTTGAAATGGAAGCAAGAGTTGAGAATTTGGATTTTGTTGAGAAGGTTGTTGTTGTGGGAATGGCAATGAAAGTTGTGGGTTTTGATTTGGAATTGGTGGATTTTGTTGATTTGGAAAGGATGGAGAATATTGATAAAATTGAGGAAATCCCCCATAAGGATTTTGCATCCCTTGTGCCCATGATTGGTATGGATTTTGAGATTGGGGCCAAGGTTGTTGCCAAGAATTCCAGTTTGGAGGGAGCTGAAAGTTCATAAGATTGTTAAATCCTTGATTTTGTTGCCCCTGCCATGGTCTTCTTGAAAAAAAACAAAGAGACTCTACTGAATTTGGATCTTCCTGAAAGACAGCTTTGAGCCCAGGAATTGAAGGACAATCCTTGGTCTCATGACTTTCTGAGCAGATCATACATGTTTCTACAACTTTTGCATCCAAGGGGCATTCCCTTGGAGCATGTTTCTTTCTAAATTTTGGACAAAAGATGGCCAAGACATCAGCTTCTGCTTTCTGCTTGTTTTGTATTTTAAGGGTGTCTAGTTGTTCACTAAGGCTTCCTAGAATATTAGTTTCGAACTCATCAAGCATATTGCCAATCTCTGCCCTACTTACTGATCCAGTTGCAGGTTTGTTTGCTCTAATAAGAGAAGGATCTCTCGGCCTTTTCCGGTTTTAGATTTTCCCCTTGAGAGATGGACACATAGTTCTGCTATGTCATGAAGTGGAAATTGAGAAATATCTCCCTTCCCCATCATGTTTAAAATATCTACCCATTCATCTCTAATGGCTTTCAATAAAAGGGCTTTCAAGGTTTCCTCATCTAAATTACTCATTTTTGCTCTCTTTAAGTTGTATTGAAATCTTTCAAGTAAATCCTCTAAGTTTTCATCTTCTCTTTGCATCATCTTGAATACCTCATCCTTATGATTGATGGGCATACAATAATCCAGGTATCTATCCAAAAATGTTTGTTTCATATCATTCCAAGTCCTAATAGATTGAGTGACTAATCCCATGAACCATTTCAAAGCAGCTCCTTTCAATGTTGAAGGAAACAATTTGAGTCTTTGAGAGTCTTCCATATAGTCATAGGTCTGGCACAAGACTTCAAACTCAAATAGAAATGTTTCAGGATCCTCACTTCGCAACCCATAAAAGTTTGGGAGGACATATGGTGAAATGTTTTTCATTTTTGTATGAGTTTCCTCATTGGCTATAGGGAATCCAAATGAGTTATCTCCATCCCTATTTCCCCCATTGTTACCTCTACCTCCTCCATTATTTCCTCTTCCTCTACCTCTACCCCCTCCTCCAAATCCATTTAATACTTCCTCTATCATGATAGTTTCCTCAGAGTCTTCTGGTTCTTATATTAATGGTGAACGAGGAAGAGTTTCTCCCTCCTCTTCTTCAGGTTATTCTACTTCTTTGATTACAATATGTTCCCCTGTAGAAGTGAAGAAAGGTTATTCTCTTAGATGAAATTTAGTAAATAGTGTGGGAGAATCTCCTAATTCGGCTGCTGCCCCTTGAATTCTAGGAATCCTAAAGCTGGGAGTATGAGTCGGAGATGGTGGAGGTGTATCTTTTCTATGCCTTGAAGTAGCTAGAGTTGTGAAAATCTAACTTTTGGCCCTAGCTGTGAACCTTCCCCTAGAATCTCTTGCTCTATGCATGTCATTTTTTTATATTTTTTTTTATTATTAAGTCGGGCTAATAATTCTCTTTCTAATCTTCTAGGTCACACTAGGTGCAAGAAGAGAGCATAATCAAGAAATTATTGAACTAATAACTCTCTTTTCTGATCCTCCAGATCACACTAGGTGCAAGAGGAGATCATACTTCAAGAAGTTATCAATTTTTTCCCTTCTTTTCTTTTAAGAGATTGGCTACCTAGTTACACTTCCCCGACAACGACGCCAAAATGTTTAGTCAATTTAGTATGTCCTAAATTGCTACATTAATTATCAATCCGGGAGTCGTAAACTGATGAAGTGTGGCGCACTATATGTGCAAGGCAACCTCTTTCTTACTTTTTATTATTTTCAATTTTATCTTTTTTTGGGGGGGTTTTATCTTGGTTTGTCTCCTAATGCAAATGGAAATCCTATTCCTAAGTTTTAAGAATACTTTAGAAGGCAAGTTTGGGTATAGATTTTAAGGCAATTATGTCCTTTATGATGACTTCCAGAACTTAACACTTCAGAAGATCTCAAAACATTCTAATGATGAAATTAATACTTGAACAAGAATGTAAATGTGCAGCTAAACAAGAATGTAAATATGTAGCTATTTGGATCAAACAAATGATGAACTACTGATCATGAAATCTCTATCTCTGCTACTCATCTAAATACAGAAATAAAAGTTAAGCTATTGCACTCAAACAAATCAAAAACTGCAAACTAATAAAAGTAAAACTAATTCACTTCATTTATAGTCCGATAGCTCACCAAGTAGCTTTTCGGGTTAAGCCATGGCTCTGGAGATAATGTAAATAACATGAGGAATTGATATCTAAATTATCTACTTGTAAATAAAAATAAAATCAAGTCTCTTCACTTATAGTCCAATAGCTCGCCAAGTAGCTTTTCCGGGTTAAGCCATGGCTCTGGAGATAACTTCAATAACATGAAGAATCAAATCACTTCACTCAAAATCCGATAGCTCGCCAAGTAGCTTTTCGGGGTTAAGCCATGGCTCTAGAGATAATGTTAAATGACATGAAGAATTTGATATTTAAACTAATTGTCAACAACAAATGAATAAGGCTGAAATCAAAGCATAACTGAAATTGAAAGCTAAGAAAAACAAAGTAAGTAGAGAGGACAATCTCATGTCAATATTTACTACAAAAATTGTATGAAAATGCTCGGGCCTATCCTAACCTGAAACACATTGATCAGTGTTAGCAAAAATATACAATTCTTGGAAAATCATGTACAGGAATGAAACATTAACACTATAACTGAAATGTGAGATATACACAAGTGCACACACTGCGAAATATCTACAATGGAAATAAAACAACAGCACATGAAAACTTTACAGAAATAAAAGAACGAAACCTTAGCCAGTAGGGGCCCTCTGCACAGCCTTGGTTAACACGCTGTCAAATCGAGATTATGCTCACACAGTCATATAAAACAGAGTCTTCTTATATTTCAACATAGAGGAAGGATCCGCTCATTACAGCAACAAGACCAGTGTCACGGCACAATACATAAACTTAACAACAGGATTATATTAACAAAGACTAACTAGCTACATGTGTTTGCAAACACGTTATTTATAAAGGAAATTACATAACAATTTTCCTATGAAACTTTTTCAGCGGAGGACATGTAAAAAGACATCATCCGTGAGCTTAGCATGATGGTTTCCAAGATCATTCAATCTACCAAAAGGTGGTTGTTGGATTTGCGTCATGGAGGCAGTATATAGCTGTCAAAATGAACCCACGGATCTAAGAACGATCTCAGATCCTTCACGTGTTGAAAAACAGAGACCTACTTGCCGTAGAACTCCTCGTTTGACCATCGTTTGACCAAGGCTTTCCTTTACGAATCTGGCTAAACCAATAGGACCTGGTCCATGTCCAGATCATTTCTAAACTACCCACGTGCCTCGTTTTTCTTGATGACACATGTAACCTGGAGATTAACAAAAACAACTGTGGAAAGTCGAGTCAGTTGCGGAAAGTGGCTGCATTCCGCAGCTGATGAGAAAAATCTAAGTCAAATAGCAAACACAAAAACATAGTTAGAAAACCACTTAAATGCACTCTTAGAATCAATATGTAATGATTTTTGATAGCTTGTGAGGCACTAGTGAAGGGGAAAAGTCTAGAAAAGTGTGTAGAAGAGATGTAGTTTCAAAGCTCAACAGATACATTTCCCTGGTTAGGAATCTAGTTCATGGCATTGCGGTGCCTAAATTGTTGAGTGACTGGTTGGATAGATTTCCCTGGTCAAGAGTCTAGTCCATGGCATTGTGGTGCCTAAAATTTCTTAATGTTTTCATATAATTTGAGATCTTCCATTTTATGTGTACATTATGAATACCTCCCTAGTTATGAGGGGGTGTTGGCAAATGTAACTATGTCTAGTCTTTAATAATGTACTTGAGTCATTATGTAATGTACTTGTAAAAATAATAAAGAAAGGAATTTTTATTATTGTATCAATGACTTATTAAAGGATGGATTTCATGCTTGGGTCATCATTATATTAGTCAAAGTCCCCATTTTGGACTCCTAGGATTAATATTGAGTTTATAGAGTCATTGTACATTCAAAGAGACCCTTCTTGGGCTTTTGAATCATGTAAAAAAGTTTTCTATCAAGTCAAATATGAATTATGTACCCTCCACATCATGTCGGCCTAAGAGAGATCACGTTGACCTAAGGATCCTCATTGGAACCACAAGAATCCTATATATATAAGGAGGTCGAAGCCATTTGAAGCATTTTTTTCACTCTCAAGCAATTTCGATATCTCAAGAAGAGTTGGAGAAGCAAAAAGTTTGTTGTTGGGAGGTCGAAATAAGTGTGAGTTTGGGGAAGTCTATAGAGAGGAAGAAAATCAAGATTTTGGTGCCTCTCTCTCTATATTTCGTGGTATGGGTTGGGAGATCGAAGTCTCCTAATATTTTGTTGTTGCCGAAAGCTGTTGCCTAGTCGAAGTTGTTGGAAGGGGTCAAAGATCTGAGAGGCTGACATGGTGTGGAGGGAAATTCTAGTCTTGGTCTAGGGTAAAGAGTCTCAAAAAATACTTTTGAAAGGAAGAATTATCTTGACTGGGTTTTCCCCTCGAGGGGTGTTTTTCCCTAACATGTGCCTATATCTTGTGTCTCTTGTTTTGTGATCTTTATACACACATAATAAGGTAATTTCTTGATGAAAGATAAGATAATAAAGAAGTAAAAGAAGCCAACACACTCACAAGTAATTATCAAGAAAGGAGAATCACACCCTAATATAATATCTTTAATTTTCTAACAGTTTTTCCACTATAAAAGAATCAATATGGATAAAAAATAATATAATGATCCAATCGATATCACACCTCCCCATTTTTGGAGGATTTTGGTCACAAAAAAAATCTACTGAATGGCTTGAGGAAGTTTTCCTCCGCCTTCTCTCGGGTGTAACATTTAGCCTTACCTAGAAGTTTTCCTCTCAACCCAATCTTCCAAAGGTCATGTTTCCCTTGTCTAGAAGTTATGGACCTATTCTACAAAATTGCATCCTTTGTCAACCCTTCCTAAACATATGGTGTCAAATCCTCTACAGAACGGAGAAGTTGTTCCTCTTCTTGGTCTAACATGGAAGGTTCATAGAGTTTCATATTCTCTACATTCAGCACTTTGTAAAGGTGCATGTATAGGAGTAGATTGATTTTATAGGAATTATCTCCCAATTTTTCCAGTATCTCAAAGGGACCATATTTCAGAGCCTTGATTTTCTTACCAGGACCCTGTAGCCTCTCCTTGTTCAACTATAACCATACTTTGTCTCCCACCTTAATGGACTTCTCTTTTTTGTGTTGATCATGCTTGGCCTTATATTTTTCTTGTGACATATTTAGCATCCCCCATACCTATAAATGAAATTTCCTGATCTTCTCAACAAATTTTTGTGCCCTTAAGGCATCCCTTCCCTTACCCACCTTTGCTTCCCAAATGCAATATCCAAACGTGAAGGTGGAAAATATCTAAAAAAAATCTTAAATAAGGACATACTAGTAGAAGTGTGGAATAATATATTATAAGAGTGTTGTATATTAACCATATTTTCATATGAGGTCTTCAAATTCTTCTTATTATACCCCTTAAAAATCTACACCAAATTTCTCTTGACTACTTTTGTTTTCCCATTTTTCTGTGGATGAAATGTTGTAGACCTCTTTAACTTCTTGTCCATCTTCTCCCAAATTGTAGTCCAAAATGCACCAAGAAATATCATGTTCATGTCTAAAATAATGCTCTATGGTATCCGAAAGTTTAGCTAAACCTACCAAAATAAAAAGTTTATTTCTTCCTTCCCACTAATGGTATTCTTACATGGAATTACAACACACATCTTGCCGAACCTATCAACTACTATGAACAAATAGTCATGTCCCTTCCTAGTTGTTGGTAAACCTCCCTCGAATCCCATGGAAATGATTTCCAAAGGAAAATTGGGTACGGGTAAGGGATGATATATATCATGTTTCTTGTTACTAGGCTTGTTCGTACAACAAATCATGCATCCTCTTTTCCACCTAGCTACATGTTCTTACATCTTGTGCCAATACACATACCTCTACAAGTTGGCCTTCTCTTCCCTACACCAAATTTCCCTACAACCTTGGATGTGTGAGCTTCTATAATTAGTTGTAGTCGCTTACCTTTTTGAATGCATAAGTATCTATCATGTAGAGTAACCATCTTGGAGATAATAATCAGTTGTGTCATCACCATCATGCACATAACTCTCCCTCAACAACTACTGAAACACCCCCTCGAAATTCGCATCCTCTAAATATGCCTCTTTGTGTGCCTAATGGGCGAATGGATCCATGTGCATCAGAGTTCCCAAATATGTGATCTTTTATGTGCACGGCCTTAAAAGCATGTCAGCCAATTATTTTCCGATTACCTTCTTTTAATTGACCACTAAATGAAATTGTTGTAGAAACCCCATCCACTTGTAATTCTTGGTATGTTTTAGCTTAATCTAGGTTCATAGCTGAGTGGTTGGTGATTTGTGTGTTACCAGTCATTTTTTCACATCTGTTT